>JAIUCT010000133.1:652407-678472 GCA_021307375.1 Tetraneura akinire | reverse complement strand
ATAATAATAATAATAATAATAATAATAATAATAATAATAATAATAATTAATAATAATAAAAAAAAAAAATAATAATAAAAAATAATAATAATAATATAAGTATTTAGATTTTTATAACTACATTTGTAATGATGCATTTGAAAGAAATAAAACCTATAATAATTTTTTGATAAAACATATTTTTTTCTGTTTTTACTTTAAAATAATATTATAAATAAAATGTATAAAATATAAAATATAAATGTATATATTATTTAATTAATGATTATTATTAGGTATTCTTAAAATAGGTATATTAATATGACGTTACTAATTTTGATAATTATTATATTTTTAGTCATAGGAATATATTTCAAAATTATAATTTTGTTAAGTTTATATACCTTATATACATATACCTGTATATTGTATTGATAACTTTGTATTTGTTGAAGTTATAATATGATTTATTATATTATTTAATAATTATATAAAGATACGTAATAACTATGTATAAATTATCCGTTATTCGTATATGTACAAAAAAATGTAAAATATTAAAAAACGATAAATCTAAACAGGTGTGTATTTTAGATTCTGAGCAAAACGAAGAATGTATTGGTTTTACAATGATACCTATGTGTCTTTTTTTTTTTATGTTTTTATTACCCGAAATAGTAGGTACTCCGATTTTCATGAACAGCTTTTGATTGTAGATGTTGTTGGTACATTATTTAGGTCATTTTTCGAATTTCTCAAAATTGACCCTAAGCGGTAGAAAAAACGACGAAAAACGGTATTTTTCACGAAAACTGAAATTACTACGAATTCGATTTCAATATTTCACGATAACTTGGGTAATTTTGAAGTAAGAGACGTGAAAATTTTATTGGGTGTTCACATAGGTACTATACATGTGTGATTTTGGAACCGTTTGGTTAATTTCTCTACAAAATATAGGACATTGAAAATTTCGTAAATATAATGTTATATATAATAATGTTTAAAAAAATTGTCAATTTTGTATTGTTAAATTGTTTGTATCTTATGTAATGAAAAAATAATGAAAATAAACCTATATTGTAACTTTATGTAAAATGTAAGAAGCTAATCGGTAAAAGTACCTGCAATATACAATCGATAGGCAACGGTATAAAATATAAGATTAAAGTAATTAGATTTTAGATGGCTATAGACGGTTTTATTATATTTCAAAATACTCAAGATTCCAAATTATCACATTATTTTCAGATTTTTAATTTTTATATTTTTATGTCATAATCACTGGCGCAACTAGAGGGGGTGTTTTGGGTCATTAGCACCACTAGATTAATAAAAATAAGCACCCGGTGAAGGAAATTATCCCTTAAAAGGATCTGAACATTACTTTAATGTTTAATTAAGTTTTTCTGTAGCTCAAGCTCAAGCACTCCCTTTTTTATTGCTCCTATGATTATAATATGTATACACATATATTTTACATTTTAATCTTAAATTCCTCACTTAATTTATAAATGTTATGTCTTATACATTATATAAATAATACGTAGGTACAGCTAAAAGAGTCCGTGATCGTGTCATCGTGACACGTTTACATTTGAAAGTAAAAGTTGTATTTGTAAACGGTAGATGCGCTTATTCCTGTTGATAAGCACTTGAGCTGCAGGAGATACAAAAATCGGATATCACTCCCGCGGCACTAGTACTTAGGAACAGAATATGCGTTATTGTATAATACTGAAATGTCAATAATTCGTTATAAATACTTAAATAAAACTATTTAAGCGCATTATATAAATTAAAATTTCGAAGCAAGTTATTCGTATTTTATAACTATAACAACAATTATTAATACATTCACAAATTCATAATTCATTGTTTTTTTATTTTAATTAATATTTTTGAACTTATAATCGAAAGTCTTTTAATTTTTAGATAAACATATAGAATTATAGACAATAGACCATTAAAAATAATGTATACAACAGACTTTAGCTGTAAAAATAATTTTAAGGTTTCTGAGTTCGAATTTCGAATTTAATGTCTACATAATATACTCTATAATAATATCTATAGTTAGTACTTTAGTAGTCACGCATTTATAAATATAACATAATAATATGTATTGCATATGCATAAATATGTATATAAAGTTCCAGACTTACATTTAATAACTTATGTAATATATAAGGTTATACCAGGAAATATAAATATATAATAAATTGTTACATTTAAAAATTGTAAAATATTTTATATAATAATTTAAAATAAATACTATAAATACATATATTTCATACACAAACAGGTGCATATAATAGTATAAAGCGTGTTAAATTTAAATTATATTATTATATATACATTATGTATCAAAAATATAAAATGTAAAAAAATAATAATAATAACACAATTATTGTAAGCTTAAGCGAGTATAATTATTATTTTTGTTATATTAAATAAAATTAATTTTGAATTATATAACTGATCTGATAAAGTGATAATAATAGGTATCTACAGTAAGTATAAAGCGTTCTAAAAATGTACGTATTTAACCAATCCCTTTATCTATACACTACAGACTACACCTATTATGTATAATATAAAATATTGATAATATATCACTGCACTAAACTGTAGATTGTTGGACCACACAGAATCCGACGATCTGACCGAAATATTAGATAATTATTATATTATAATATATAAATGTAAATTTTAATAGATACTATACGAGTATATTGTTGTATATCGGCTATAATATTTTATTTTTCAATTTGTAAATTATAATAATTTATTAGTGAGATAAACCTATATTAATAAATTAAAATAAGTAGAATGCATATTATAATATTAAAATATAATCTAATATGCATATGCCTCTATACTTATAAGATAAGTTATACAAAATGTATATAGGTATACGAGTATTATACAGGCAAATGAAAAACGTGAAAAATAATATAAATGGAAAAATTTACTTACGGTTTTAAACGGTAATTTAAACGCATATTTTTACGATCATATAATATTATTTATAATATATTATAATGTATGCGTATAAAAACGATAATATTATTATAAAAACAATGCAAGTATCTAATGTAATGTCCACTCAGCTGCTGTTCGGCGCGTATATGTATCCTGTGACATCCGTGCGTAAATCACGATTGGCCATAAAAAAAAAAAACGTTATAGAAACCGTGTACTTGTGAACATATACCTGCATATATTTATAATATTATATCTAAGATATAGAACGTAACGTAGAAGATTTTATGGACTGCTGTCTGCTGTTATACATATTATAATATATAGTACTATTTCCTATACTGTAATTCGAAATTAACATAACATATAATACAATATTATAAGTATAACATACAACACACGACATTATAATATAATATGTGTAATAGATTAATAGATGTTTTCAAACATTGGCGTTTGAATCGACTAAACGTGTATGCGGAACAAACACGCAGTTCGTCATCCTTTAACTATCTTAACCAGCTTAATAATGTGTCATATTATGTGGGGGGATGAATTAAGGTTTTTATCATTCATTGGCCGAACAATCAAATTCGTATCTCTATAAAACACGTTGATGCGTTACACCCACTCGTTTTTATTATCATATAGTTATTATATATAGTAAATTAGTAAACATTTTGAGTCGAGATATAGTTAGCATATATCATATTATAATATTAGTGTTTTATACTTTTATGTAGGTACTGCACATTATAACATTAAATATATTATATAACATATTTATAACTTGTATAATGGATATACAAATTGTTATAACAACATATAATATAACCTAAGGTCTAAGGAGTATTTTATTGATGTAATGGTGTTTGAACTATTATACGAGTATGTATCATATTATAAAATATTTAAATAGTAATATAGATACTTTATACTTATCTACTACACGTTATAGAAAAATAAAAATGAACATGTATATAGTTAAAAGGCCAAAATCACATGATAAAAATTTATTTTCATTAGAGTAGTCAGTATATATTATATACTCGTATTTTGCATAAAATATAGAAATTTTAATATTTTATTATTTTAAAATATTTATAATTTTATATACATATTTCCATTGCCAACCATCGATACGCGTATAAAATTTATTAAGGTTAGATTTGTTTTTTTAAAAAAAAATGTTTTTAAATGTTGACGACACCGAAGAGAGTTATGTTCTAATCTTAGATTTGTATTAAATATGTATAGTATATATATAGTTACTAATTTATAAATTATATAAACATATATAAATATATGTTTTACCAATAATGGTAATCGGATAATAACATAACATTTTTATTTAATATTAAATAAATGTAAAATATATTTTCGGATACAATTATAAATAAATAAATAGTAATGGTACAATATTCCAAATCCAATCACTTTATATATATATTATATATTAGAGGTGATGATCTCTGACATCAAAAAATTGTATTTTATAGTGGCGTCAGTGGCATACTGGCACCGGAACGATTTTTGAACCGTGGGGGCTAATGATTAAAAATACTTAACAGAACAACTACGTAAATAAATAACACTAAAATTATTAAATATAAATTTTATATTGAATAAGGTTATAAAATAGTTATTATATATTCAATATAAAAAGTTATAGGAAATAATTGAAACGCATGAATTTTTGTAATGGCAACTACAAAAATTACTTTTTAATTTTTAATCAAACAAATCATATAACTGAACTATAAATTCATAACTTAATTTATATTTTTTATCAAATGTCCAACTTTCATTTTTCATTATACCGCCCATATAAAATGTTAAAGAAGGAACTGTTCCTTATAAAACCACTTCCCCGCGCCATTCGTATATTCATATCATTATCATATGATACACATATATCTGATATTTTCAAAGTTGAAAAGCTAAAACAAAATCCTTAAACTTGTTTCTAACTAAAAATAATATTCTAAAAGGTAAAATAACATATAAATATAATATATTAATCAATAAAAGACGAGATATTATAGCTGAGGAAATGATAAAATTGATGGTATATATATAGGCCTTGTTGTATTTTGATTAGGTAATATTTGAATGCAATGATATAATTATCGCATTGAGAAAAATGATTATTAGCGAAGTTAAGTTATTTAATATCATATAAATACTGTTTATAAATTATTATTCACTAAAATTTGTACAGATTTATTGAAAATTATACTATTTTAATTTAAATATCAAAAAATTTAAGAGTTTTAAAATTGTATCACGTACGAGGTATGACGATACCCATATAAAATACTTATATTAACAACCAATACAATTTTAAAGTCTCCAAGTTCAAATTTCCTAAATATCTTAAATACTATTTGTAATTGAACTCATAAAAATTATAGTTCCTTTAGTTATTATTGAATTTTAGTCATTTTTTGGTCATTTTACCTTTACATAACTTAATTTTGAGAAATCCATAAAAATAACCTATAAATGGAGTACCTATTCATAATAATAATTGGGCTATTTTTTCTGGAAGAAAAAGTGTCTTCAGACAAAAAATAAAAATATACATATCATTTTAAAACTAATAATACACATAGGTACATAAGTTTCGCAAAAATCTAAAATATATTAAATTATATAACAATATACTCGTATGAATAATTTGAATATATTATAAAAAGTTTATGCCTTTATTTATATATTAACACGATAATACATACTTGTGTTAAGATAGCTTATTAAAGAATAAAATCTTATGGGCTTATTCAATAATTATACCTATTTTAGATCCTGAGCGAAGCGAAGAATGTATATTGATTTTACAATGATGTGTATCTTTTTCTTTTTTCTTTTTTTCATTTTTATGTCTAAAAACACTTTTACTACCGAAATAATACTCCGATTTTCACGAATAGCATATGTTTCCGGTTGGAAAAAGGATGTAGTTGGTACTTTATTTAAGTCATTTTTCGAATTTCTCAAAATTGACTCTATGCGGTAGAAGAAACGACGAAAAAATGACGAAAAAAGGGCAATATATTAATCAATAGGTATCTCTACATTATCTGACTGAATTATCGCTCAGAATCGTTTTTTCGAATGCAATGATTTATCATTACATTCAAATTCTAATTAAAATTAAATACTATGATTTGCACACCTATATCCCTGCGGCAAGAGTATCAACTCGTCTTTTTTAAAAATGAAAATATTGACTTTCTGGCTTCTGCGCTTGGTCACCAACTCAGTTATATTGATAAGATAATATACGTATAATATACTAGTGGTTGTAGAATGTAGAGAATCTCGTATATGTATACTTTAGAAAAGTTATTAGAATATAGGATTATTTTTTTAATGTCATTACGACTTACTAGTATTATAGTATATACTTGTAATATGAATTTATTTTTTATTATTATTTTAGATTCTGAGCGAAGGAAAGAATGTATTGGTTTTACAATGATGTGTGATTTTTTTTTTTTTTTTTTATGTCTGAAAACAAAATTACGACCCGAATAATGCTCCGATTTTCACGAATAGGGTATGTTTCCCGTAGCAAAGTGGATATAGTTGGTACTTTATTTAGGTCATTTTTCGAATTTTTTAAAATTGACCCTAAGCGGTAGAAAAAACGACGATAAAATGACGAAAAAACGGCATTTTTCACGAAAAATGAAATTTTGATGAATTCAATTTCTATATTTCTCGATAACTCGGGCAATTTTTAAGATAGAGACTTGAAATTTTTTTTGGTATTTACATAGCTATTATATATATGTGGTAAAATTTTGGAACCGTTACGTTCATTTTTCTACAAAATATAGGACTTTGAATATTTCGTAAAATTCACGTTTTTACGTATATAATGTGTGATAAAATTGTCAATTTTTGGTATTATGGTCTGAAAATTTTACTGAATTATACTTACATATTACTTAACATCATACTAAGATATTATAAAAATCCCATTCACAATTTTTTTTTATAGTTGTTATAAGTTAATATTTTTAGTAAAACGAAAATCTTAGAATCCATACGTATAAATAAATATACTGAAAACACTTTTACTACCCGAAATAACGATTCGATTTTCACGAATAGCGAGTTTCAGATGTAAAAGTGGATGTAGATGGTACTTTATTTAGGTCATTTTTCGAATTTTTCAAAATTGACTATAAGCGGTAGAAAAAACTTCGAAAAAATGACGAAAAACGCCAGACGGCATTTTTCACGAAAAATGAAATTTTGACGAATTCAATTTCTATATTTCTCGATAACTCGGGCAATTTTTAATATAGAGACTTGAAATTTTTTTTGGGTGTTATTGGACTTTGAATATTTCGTAAATTTCTCGTTTTTACGTATATAATGTTTGATAAAAATGTCAATTTTTGGTATTAGGGTCTGAAAATAACATATTACTTAACAGCATACTAAAATATTGGAAATATCCCTAATCTCAATTTTTTTTTTATAGCTGTTTTAAGTTGATATTTTTAGTTCAAACGAAAATTATAATTGACTGAACTTCGCTCAGAATCGTTTTTTCGAATGCAATGATTTATCATTGCATTCAAATTCTAATTAAAATTAAACGCTATGATTCGCACACCTGTATCCTGTGCGGCAGGAGTATCAGCTCATCTTTTTATTATTTATACTATTACAGCAGTTTATTCTTCATGTAATTTGTGTACAAAGCCAGTTGTGTACAAACTAGTATATATACTAGTTGATTTACCTGATTTATCCTGCGTCACTCAAGAAATATTCGGCTATTATCTAATGAAAAGTTTCAGTTGAAAAAAACTAATATATTTCCTAAGATAAAGTAAAATGTTATTGGAATTTTCTAGGACTAAAAATCTATTGCTAAATGAGTTTTTTTAGGAACTCTTGTTACTGAATGAATGTGTAGAATATTAACTGAATAATCGTCTTCTCCAAAACATAATATATCAATGGGTTAGGTCAGAGTACTGCAGTGAGTTGTAACTCGTAAGACCGGACTCAATCGTTTTTTAGTGTTATCTCGTGCTCGCAAAACTTATCTCTTTTTGTAAATTCTTTTTTACCTGATTAATTTGAAGTACATTCTAAGCTTCTAACGCCCTCGATATTCTGTCTGTGAAGCGTGGTCAGCTTTGATAATAACTTGGAAATCTCCCATATTTGTTGGTTTTGCTTTGAAAGCACTCTTGAAGATACGCACGTAATAAGAATTGTGACAATATATAGTAAATATTGTATGTCGTAAAATAATTCTCTGTACATATTTGGTGCTATTGAGAGTTTGAGACAACAATTTTTAGGGGAGAGGTAAAATAAATATAGGTATAAATTGTACCTAATATAAGTACCTATTATACAGGTAGGTCGTATATGTACTGGTTTTCATTAATCCAAAATAATAATTTTTTATTTAGGGGTAAGTTCAATAGATTTTTGATACATTATATATAATAATATTCATATTCTGTCTTTTTTTACTCACTGTAGAATGAGAAAAATTCGTTCCCACAAGTGATAAATACTATAATATGATCTTATATAGATATCCTAGAGTATTTTAAAATGTATAGTCAATACATATTCATGTAAAGTCACAGGAAAGAAAATTTGTTCTCCTTTACGCCACTATATATAATTACGCCACTATTTTAGTATTTTGTATACTAAAATAGATATTTAAGAATTAATGAAAATAAACTTATTTGCAAAAATAAGTTGGTATACAAATTAGAATAGAATGTGAGTATATGACTAATGAAGTAATGACTATTATTATTTATCGCGAGCACGACCAATATATTATTAGATCATAAAATATATTATAAATGTATTTAAGTTAAATCTATTTTTTCTAATTGAATAATTTATATCTTAAATCAATTTCTATTTTAGACTTTAAAGCATCAGCTAACATTTGCAGCTAAGTCTGCAGTATACATAGGGCATAGCTAAAATTACTATAAGACATTTTTCTCTTGTATTTTTGTATTTATGCTAATACAATTTTTCACACTTGTACTCTTACAGTTTTAAAATTATTATAATTTAGAATTATAACTATATTTCAATTATTGTGTTTTGAATAATATTAAATTTTAATTGTAATTTGCTATTTTACTATTATTGTTTTTTTTTTTTTTTTTTTATAAACGTCATAAAAGAATATACCAATTGCTTACATAAAATTATAAAATATAATATATAAATATAAATAATTCAATTCAATAAAAATTGAAAGTTATATTATAGAATATAGATAATAGATATATTTATAAATTGAAATATATTATAACATAATATATAATAACATATTATAGAAAATTAGAAACTGATGCAAACTTTTAATTATTTTTATCGTTCTAATATTACTCTCGTCTATATATATCCTATAATTTATCAGAGTTTAGAGTACACGTATATGTACACGAGTATAGTACCATAAATAATATAAAATATGTCTTATGTTAAATATTTATTAATAACAAAATTATATACCTATAAGCTATAATAAATGTTTACGTTTGATCTTTTTAATATAATAATAATTGGTTAATTTTTAGTTTATGGAAAATATATAAATTAAAACAATATTATATATAAATTAATGACTATGTATAGTTTAGTTTATACAATATAAAATAAACATAATATTATATAACTTACATGGTATATTATTTTATTATACAATGTATTATACACTCTGTATACGATGTGATGTTATAAATTATACTACATATTTATATACATTATATTATAATGTATTCTTCACTCTACCTACGTATCGTGTTTTAATACATTTTTATGAAATATTATTTTATTTTAAAGTTTATCAATAATTATTCTTAAATAGTCAGATGTAATTAGGAGGCCAGAATGGTAAGCAGTAGTACGCAGGTGACATATTTAAATTCAATTCACCGTTGGCGCTACTACTTAGCACTCTAGACTCTAGACTTCGGTCAAATGAACAATAGTTGCCAAAAGGAAATTTTTTCTATGGTAACAGACTGAGATAATGTGGTAAATTCTGTAAAAAAAAAAAAAAATTATAAGTAATAATTTATATATATTTATGAATATATGTATACGCATCTATAATTAATTTACTATATCTATATATATATATATATAATATATACATTATACATACATTTCTATCTAAGAGATTAATGCTTTAAACAAAAATTATATAATAATATTTTAACAATACGTATAAAAAACGTATAAAACGTATAAAACGTACTTAACTATACAATCTACAGTTGTTGCAGAACAACTGAATTAAGTATAAGGTGTATTGCGTATTCAAACTATTTTGTCGATTACAAAGATTTGTAATTGCTTTAAGCCTAAAAGTTGTAAATATAACTATATAAGTCGTAAAACGTATGTTTATACAAAAATAAATAATATAAAAAAAAAAAAACGTCACAACTCGGTGCAGTATAAAAATATTACAATATATATAATATTATATTTGCAATACTCTAAAACTTTTGTTATAACAGATGTACAAATGCTGCATAGCAACATTCGAATTCGAATAAGTAAATATGAAATGCAATCGTTCTATTTACCGATACGTTTTCGTTTAATGGAATATATATTATTAATTTATTATAATATAATAAATAATACAGATAATAGACGTTATGTATATGACATTTTTTTTTTTTTTTGTTAATTTTATTAAAAATATATAGTATTGTAATCATACATCTATAATTCGTAAATTAATTATATTTTTTAAATTATAAGAATCGTCCATTGTACGTAGGTAAATAATATAATATATATTAATATATTATATTAAGTGTAATGTGATTGGTCATTTTCAGTAAAATATTATTATGTATTATGAAATTATTTAAACATTATAATGTTACGTTTGGTGTGAAAAGAGGAAAAGTCTGAATTAAAATAATACGATAAATATAATTTATGCGTTTTATAATTATATACGTTTAAATTCGAAAAATCTAAAATTATTGACATTCCACGAATGTTACTCGGGAGTATGATTCACAAGTCTTTTGAGTACGTTATTATTATTATTATTTTTTTTTTTTATGTACGTTCAAACTATAGATGATAATAATTGACCTTATTAATACACTGTTGACGAGTGTGGCAGCATATTGATGACATGTATACGAAGAAATATAGAATCAGTAATATACTAGTAATATATTATTATATCGCGTGCTAAAGAATCTGTTTGCCAACAACTGTTCTTCGATGAAGACGTGATGACTGACATGACTGACAAAAAAAAACATAATGTTAATAATAAACGTTTATGCAAATTAATGTTAAAATTCAAAAATAACAAACGTATACATGAATAAAAATGTGGAAATTGTTGAGACCACACACAGCATAAATGAAATTGTAATATAACCTATTCTTATTATCTATAATAATACCTATATAGTATATACCTATAGGTACCCGGTAAATCGTAAAAGTGCATATTAAAATGTATGGAAAAACACGGGTTTTGACGAATTGGTTTTGCATATATGGTGATACGGTAAATATATAGTTTCGTTTATTTAATTTATAATATTTTACAAGGATTTTTTTTTTTTAAATACATAATTCCTATACCTTTATATTCGTATTTATTTTCAACAGTCCATCAAATCATATTACACGTATGGTTCCTAAATAAGTCAAACGAATCATATCTGAGGACACGCGTATTATACTATTATACAGTGTATAGAAAATTACGTGTAAATGATATTATTTGTTTAATTTTTAAAACTAGCTACGTACAGGTATGCAGACTTAACAGTTAATATTACATTTACATCCATTTTCAAATCGTACATACGCGTATACGGTTTACAGTTTTACACGCAGATAATATTGTACTCGTATAATTCATAAGACAGTCTTATACTCGTATAGATGCTTACATAATAATAATAATAATATATAGGCATATAATATTTTAGATTATTTTAATACTTGGCGATTTATATTTTACATTTATACTCGTATGTAGTTATTATTGTATTATTTTGTATTACGGTATTATAAAAAAAAATATAAGTATAATACGCATGACATATTATTATTCAACAGTGGTGCTATATACGACTGTTATACCTATCCAAGTGTTTGATTTATATTTTGGTATTATAATACTATAATGAGTTATTGTCGTCGTCTCGATGCGATTTCTAAATACGTGTAGGTACCATATTCGTCGGTCGGTAGGGGAAGGGTGCCGAGGGACGAGAGAATTGAAAAATTAATGCGGTGAGGGACCCCGCTGTACCGGTCGGGCAGTGTTACGCGTACACGACAGGATGCTGTTCGTTAAAGGGCGAATGCGTCCAAATTAATATTAAATAACACACGTTGCACGTTTAAAATAGGACGATCATATTATTATTATTATATGCGGCGAATGTTTCGTGTGTGAATGCGCGTGTACGCGATGCCGGTGTTCGTATACGGTGCGGGTCCACTTAACCGGCAATTCACAGCAATAAATATTATAAATGTTTGTGAATAGCGTCTCTCGTTTATTCTGATGCCTATATAATAATAATAAATAATAATAATGCATTCGTCTATATTACAACAGTTTCCTCTTTATTATAATTCATAAAATATAATAATATATTATATTATTTTGATTTCTATTATTATTATTACTTATTTATTTTATCTCTGTCGAAGTATGTAACTTAACCGGGTCACGCGCCGCTGTGCCCGAAACAGTGTCGGTATAGGGCTCGATGTCAAAATCGCGAGAGAAAATAAAATAAAAACATTTATTAACATTTAATCATCGATATTTCTCTTGTACGTTGTACATACAATATCGTTATAAAAACGCGCGTAAGTATTGTCGACGTTTTTTTTTTTAAATTATAATAAATTAATAACGTTTATTCATCTCATTATCAACGATATAATATTAACATTATCATGGAATATTTGAATACGCGCGCGATTCGTTGTCGCTCCGTTTGCGTGCGTGTATCTCGGGAAACATTGCTTTATTTTGTTAAATTAATTTTTTTACATATTAACGTTAAACATATTAATAACGTCCTATTATATAGTACCTTTAATGCATCAAAGTAAAATCCTTTTATTCCTCAACAATATTACACATTTTTAATTAATTACTTTTCAAATTTACACGGGTCACGGTCAATTAATAATAATTATTATTTTGTATTAACTATTAATAATAATATGTAACCATATAACTAAAATAAAATAACATCGTTAGGAACTTATACACTGTACAGTAATAATTCGTAAGGTAGGTACTTTATGTTACGAAAAAAGCAGGGAAATGTTAAGTGGGAATACAAGTCGGATTATAACCATACGTGTGGGATACCTGTTGACTGTCGTTATTCTAGCATGCTATTATAGGCAAATAATATAGATAAGAAAACGGGAAGTTCTGGCATTTTTTAGGGGACATTGCGCGCTACATTTCATTGTAGGTTGCCTATTTAAACCCCTTAAATGATTGAATATTTCTTAATAGTATTCAATAATATTACATATAACATATGAAAATTTTTAAACTTAAGAAGGGGCTGAATAAACAACCATCATAAATTTTGACGTCGCCAGAAAATTGTTACATAGATCCCTTTATTGTTATCCATAGTATTTCATATTTGGAAATAATTGGTATAGTACATCTATTGGCGTATATTAAAATTATTTCTTTAATATTGTTCACTGATTTAATATTAAAATATAAATTATGGTTCATTTTTATTTTATTTTTTTTACCAATAAGTTCTGAATTTAAAAAAAAACATATATAATATGATGTATATGGTGTATAGGTATGTTGGATGTATGTAAGATGTTGTAAATTTTATATTTACATTGCGTTAGAAATTTTTAAAATACAATTACCAATTTATAAATGTTTAAGATTCTGAGCGAAGCAAATAATGTATTAGTTTTACAATGACGTGTGTCTTTTTTAAATATTTTTTTAATATCGTGGTCGTATATTTGTAAATTAAATTGCCAATTAATTAATGTAGTTTCGATTTATTTAATTAAATGCGAATTCCGATACGAATTATTTTAATATTCTATAACTATAAAATATTCGTATATTTCTATATTAAATAAAATTTAAATATACGTTTATCAATTAAATATAATCAAAAAGGTCATTTCATATAAGATAGATTTTAAATGTAAATTTAACGTTAGTTCTACCCAACTTATAAATTATAACTATGAACTGAACTAAATGCATTTTAGTTTAGTGTAACAAAATTGTAATAAAAAAATAAATAAATGAAAAAGGAATTTATTTGACTGTAATACATGTTACATAATATTATATATACGTATGAGCAGGCGCTGATCCAAAGAAGATGCTTAAAGCAATAAAGCTAGCGTGCTTAAACATTTTTCGGGATATTTAACCAAATAGTAATACGTTATTTTAATTTGTTGTTTAAGTTAATTTTATATAAATATTTATTTAAAGAAAAGAAATTTTTTATTTCTATACTTAATTGAGTGTTATTAAATATTACATTTTACCTATTTACCTATTATATCGTATTGAAAATCAAGATGTAATATCATTCTATGAAACCTATAAAAGAGCACTTTCCCTATAAAAATTATAAATCAGCCACTGTATACATGAGTATTGAGTATAATATAATATAGCATTAGTATGATCGTATTTTATATTTTATAGTAAAAAATAAATATCTACGAGAGTTGATATTTATTATTTATCTATGACATGATAGTTGATGTCTAATTTATTTATCTTGGACGTGAAAATTACAACTTACAATTACAAGGTATATAAAATATATACATAATACGAGTACATATGAAATAAATTATTAAATTGTATATTGATATCCATGTTTTAAGTATAGGTAATTTATAAAATAATATATGTATATAGGTACGTATTATGTACGTCAGTGCGACGTATGTCACATTGTCTTACTCATTAATGATGTTGACATTATGATGACCTAAAAAATATATATAAGATGAAAATATAATGTATGTTATTGAAGTTTTACACTTATAGTTACTAAATAAGTATTTCATTGTTAAATTATAATGATATATTTCTAATTTATAGGTATTAGATTTTGAGCGAAGCGAAAAATGTATTGGTTTTACAATGATGTGCGTATTTTTTTTTTATGCCTGTAAACACTTTTTTTACACGAAATAATGCTCCAATTTTGACGAAAGGCATATGTTTCCGGTATGGAAAGTAGATGTAGTTGGAAGTTGGAACTTTTTTAAGGTCATTTTCGAATTTCTCAAAATTGACCATATGTGATAAAATAAACGGCATTTTTCATGAAAACTGAAATTTCAACCAATTCGATTGCAATATTTCATGATAAATTGATAACCCAGACAATTTTGAAGTTAGAGACTTTTTTGGACTATTTTGGAAAATTTTATTCATGTACACTGAATACTGTACTATATACGTATATCTCAACGTATTACCAAAATATTAGAAAATTTCAAGTCTCAATTTTTTTTATAGGTGATGAAGTTGAAATTTCAGTAAAATCAATATTTAAATTATTTATATAAATTTTTCTTAATATATTACAATATTATACAATAATGTTAAATAAAATGGGCAAAAATGTTATTGAAATTCAAATACATTTTACTTAACTCAGTTTCAATTAATTGTGAATTATTACATTTAAGGGTTTTTTTTATAACTGTTTTAAATATAAAAAGCAAAGGAAGGAATACAGATGTAAAAAGGATAGTGCTAAATTTTGATTAACATTTGAATACAATAATAAATTATTACATTCGAAAAACGATTCTGAGCGAAGTATTGTTAGATTTGGGTATTTAGGTGACTCAATTAGGGATTTTATTATAAATTATTTATTTTGAATGTGGAGACAGATAAAATAATGTAAAAATTTTAATCGGTACATATATTATCTGATGAACTTCGCTCAAAATCGTTTTCACTAATGTAATTATTTATCATTGCATTCAAATGTGAATCAAAATTAATCATCTTTTTTGTTAATATATTGCCTATATAAAAAATAAATTTTATATTATTATATCTACTCTAAAATGCTTAATGCCACACGATATATTATATTTATATATAATATTATACATTTTTGTTTTATATGCTTTATTACCCCTAAACAATTATCAATTTAGCAACAAGTACTTCTAAGTTTTAACAGTAGTAGTTATTTGAATTTTGATTAAAATTTGAATACAATGATCAATCATCGAATCCGAAAAAATGATTCTGAGTAAAGTTCATTCAATATAGGTATTGATTATAAATTTAAAATTGCATACATATTCACTTACATTTAGATATCAAGGTAAGAGTTCAAAATTTTATCACATATTACATATATATTAAGTACAACTTGTATATGAACACCTAATAATATTTTCAAATCTCTAAGTTCAATATAAATGACCATAACATCCCTAAATGAGTCCCCAAATGTCCATATCTGACAGAACTTCACTCAAAATCGTATTTTCGAATGAGATGATTTATCATTGCATTCAAATTTTAATCAAATTTGACACTATCCTCTTTATAACTGTATCCTTTCTACAGTAGTATCAGCTATTATTTTTATAATTAAAAAAAACTGCAAAAAAAAAAAAAAAAAAGGCAAAGTGTCAAATTATATGTATGTATTTGAGCTATAATCAAATTTTCAAATTTTTG
Organism: Tetraneura akinire; assembly: GCA_021307375.1. Taxonomy (NCBI): domain Eukaryota; kingdom Metazoa; phylum Arthropoda; class Insecta; order Hemiptera; family Aphididae; genus Tetraneura; species Tetraneura akinire. The sequence continues at coordinate 661,737 of JAIUCT010000133.1, read as the reverse complement.
TCAAGTTTATTTAACATATTGTACAATTTTGAAAAATAATAATAAAAATCCATATACAGGTCACCTAACTTAACCTGTATAATATACTATAAATATCGATTTTACTAAAATTTTAACTTAAAACACATATAAAAAGAAATTGAAAATTGAGATTTTTGTAATATTTGGGAAATACGTTAACCAATATGTAAGTATGCTTCAATAAAATATTTAAAAATTAAAAATTTTTTTTTTAATTAATTAATATTTTATAATGCAATTGAAAGGTGTACATGGAATACAGGTGTTATCCTCTTTACATACATATCAAGAAATCGAAACTTGAGGTTTTTCTAATAATTAGTAAATACGTTAATCAATATGTAAGTATGCTCCAATAAAATTAAAAAAATGTTTTTAAATATTTTGTCTTTTAGATTCTGCGCGAAGCGGAGAATTATGTATTGGTTTTACAATGATGTGTATCTTTTTTTTTTCTATGTCTGAAGACACTTTTACTATCCGAAATAATACTCCGATTTTCACGAATAGTATATATTCATATATTCGTATTCATATAATATTATACGTTTTCGATTAAAAATTATGTGTAGTTTGTACTTTATTTAGGTCATTTTTCGAATTTCTCAAAATTGACTTGATGCGACAGAAAAAACGACAAAAAAAAATGACGAAAAAAATTACATTTTTCCTTCGACGAATTTGACTTATCAAGTTTATAATAGTAACCATAGTGATAATATAATTATTATTGAAACTAATAGCAACCAAAATAAAAATATTATTGAAACTAATAGCATCCATCTACAAACAAAAATTTCCATCGTTAATCTTGTTTAAGCATTTCACGATAAATCGGGCAAGAGACTTGAAAATTTTATTTGGTATTCACATATAGGTTATATCTTATATATATATGTGTGTGGTAAAATTTTAGAACCGTTACGTTAATTTTTCTAAAAAATATAGGACGTTGAATATTTCGTAAAATGAGAATTTACGAATTATTATTATAACTATAGGTACCTAAAACTATTATTATTATTTTAGTTATACCTTATACATATATGAAAATAATTAGATAATTTAAACATAATATATTATTGCAATTGGAAACATCACATAGTTCTACTACTTAAATAGCATCTATTATTATATTACGCAAATTTTTAACAGACACGTTAAATACGTACCTAATAAATGTATTATAAAATATGTATTATAATTTCGTGTACAATAATTATAAATTATAATACGTGTATCTATAACATAGGTGCAATTAAGGACATGGTTGCGTTTAGCACCCTAGGGAGTTTTTTTTTTTATTAAAAATTACGCTTCTATAAGTGGTAAATAAATGTTGAATAATAAGTGTTAAATAGCTGTTACACCTAAAACCAAATACAGAGAATATAAAATCTTATAATTATAATTCAACATGGACATTTTTAAATCTAAAATTCTAAAGAACTTGATCGATTAAAAACGTACCTAGGTACAAAACGGTCAAAATGTAATGTATAGATACAGATATGTTATATAAGTAGGTATAAGTATAAAATAATATAATGCTCTTACCATATTGTAGGTTACATAATATATTTGGTCGGTTGTTTTCGCGAATGACGCTGGATTGTCAGTGATCGGAAAATTGAATATTTTCTCAGCGCGGTGTATAAGTACCTATTACATACCGTAGGTAATATGCGGTGAACACTCGGCACAATAATAACTCAGGTATATGTTATATAATACGTGTGACACTTATAGGTGCATCCTTCCACCGAGATATTACTTCTGTTTCGGGTGTACAATAACGTATAGAGGTTAGACCTACAATATGTTATAAATATGGCATTTTGTTTCCTGTATTAGGTACTTGCTGTTGCAGGTCGAGGAAATATGGGTGTGCTGTCTGTGAGACAGCGAACGACCGAGTGCGTTCCGTTCGATTTCTACTGTATATAGAAGAAAAAAAACAAACCCAAACAATATGTCACTAATTAACAGCTGTGACAGGTATACACTATTATGTTATAGGTGTATAATATGTGTGTATGTGGCGTGGATAGTGCAGTATAGCGTATTTTATACGACACAGATGACATTTTTTTTAACAATAACACAAACGCCGCCACCGCAACCGCCACACGCATTATGTTGATGACGGTGACGATGATAATGATGATGATAATAATAATAATTATAATAATAATAATAATAATAATAATAATAATAATAATAATAATAATTATAATATAATAATAATAATAATAATAATAATAATAATAATAATTAATAATAGTAGACTAAGTACATATATAAAATAGTAAATATCCTTACGTTACATACAGGTAATAAATACATTTTTCCAATATTTGGTTTAGTTTTATTCTTGTATTTTAACATTTTACAAATAGTCATCACTTGTATACGTCTGTATTCGAGGTATTACTGTCAGACTGTACACATATTATAATGTATATAATATTAAGCGTGATTTGTTAAAAATCCACAGCAAAGCATAGTCTACAATCTACCTGTTGCATACGTATAAAGTATGATGTCCCTATGGTGAGCTGTTTAACACCTATAGACATTAATTCCAATATTTTATACTACTTTACTTATTATTAAAAATCTAAAATATTTTCATCTCGATAACTATATATATTACGAATAATATCTATATACCTATTCGTTATTATGTAAACTTGAAAAATTAAATTATTGTTTGATCGAAAGCTATAGGTACTTATATAAGTTTCTAATTTTCTATATGTTTCTTATTATAATTACGTGTTGATCTGGAGTTCTAAAAAAATATGAATATGGAAGAATTTCCAGTACAATATTCTTAATTTTTAATGTTATAAATATTTTTGTCCTATTAATGTTGATTATAGACGTTAAATCATTTTTAGTAAATAAATAATTATTATGTATAAAGTACCTATAGTATGCATTGTAGTATTGTACATTTGTACGTACTTTCTTTATATTCATTTATATTATTGTAGTTATTGTTCTAATAATAAACTATCTATTTATTAGTACCTATGCAGTATGCACTATGAATCAATGATACTACACTCAGACTCATTATTGCAATAAGCAAAGCGAAATGGCAATTAATGTTTTTCAATAACTTCTCAGTACAATAGGTACATTTGAAATTATAATGGATAAATATAGTAATTGTATATAATATATTATATATTATCATAATTATATATTTATATGTAATGCTGGACTAGTTAATGAATTTTATAAACATTAGTTAAGTTAAGTTGTATTTACCAATGGGCACCAAATTTATGGAGCCCCCAAAAAATCATACCTAATTATTATTGTACCTTTTAGATTTTTACCTTTAGGTGTGATGGGTTGTTTTTATTATTCATAAACAAAATTAATGAATTACAAATATTATTAATATTACAAATGTTATTAAATTAGTAAATAAACATAATATAATATTAATTATAACTTATTGATTGTAAATAAAATAAAAATAAAATTTTAAATATAAAAAAATTGTAATTAATAATACTATTTAAACTTGTATCTCTGCGGCAGGAGTACCTATCAGCTCTTCTTTTTTATACTTTAAACAGCTATAAAAAAAAAAAATCGTAAATGTAATAATTCACAATTAATTGGAGCTGAGTTAAGAAAAAACTGTATTTAAGCTTTATTAAAATTTTCAAAATTTTTCAAAATTGTTTTGTTAATTTTATTTAACATTATTGTAAAATATTGAAATATAATAAGAAAAATCCATATGAATAGGTACTTTAAATATTGATTTTACTGACATTTCAACTTTAAACACCTAAAAAAAAATTGTGTTTTTAGATTTTCCTAATATTTTGGAAATACGTTAAGACGTAACTTTAAATACGATTTCAATCAATGAAAATCAATTCGAATATTATTTAATCTAAAAAAAATACCTACTTTAAATAACTAATGCAGTAATGCTTGAAAACAAAATAAATCGATCAACTACCAATATAAATAGGTATTAATTATAAATTTATAATAATATAATCACAAATATTTTAAATTTATTATTACGTTAATATTTGAAGTTTTTTCGTGAAAATTGTTATTCTTTTTTTAAAAAGTAATTTGATTACATTTTAACCTCTACCTATAGGCGTATTTTTTGTAATAATATGCATGTTATAAAAATTTAATTTAATTTTTGCCAATAATGCGCATATCATATATGGTACCTACCTATTATCTATTACCTACATCATTATTATATTTTTATTATTATTGTTGGTCATTTACAGTTTACAAGCTTAATTATATAAAATATAATTATTCATTAAATGGTGAAAAATAATAAATAATATAGGTATACCCACAGTATGCTGCGTGTACTAAAATTGTAAACCTAAATAATAATATCTATAATTTTTTTTCAATGTTATTTTCTTGGACAATGAATTATACGCGAACTACATAATACGCAGGTGTTAAAAATGTGTTCTCCATTTGTTAAGAATACAATAAATAATTTAGAATAAACATGAAATATATTGCATTTACTATAGGGAAAAAAATAATTTAATAATAATCGATGATATCGTAGAAATATGATGAATTCGTATAACATATTTATTATTTTGTACAAATATTGTAATGTTTGTCGATGTTTAATTTATTAAACATTGGCAAACAAATAAATTAACGCCAAAATGTCGTTTCTATTATTTGAAAACATTTTGTAACAACTGGTTCATTTCTTTATATTATACAATCTAAAAAAAATAATAAATATAAGAAAATAAAAAATAAAAACTTACCTATACTTCCTGTTTCGTTAAAAATTACACATTGTTATACTTATTATAATACTTATGACATAGGTATAAGTTTTACGTACGGATAAAGAGATGTCGTAAAGTAAAATTATATGTATAAATTAGTTAAAGGAAAAGAATATTCATGACTGGGCAAACGTGTCCCAGCATTTATGCTAATACTTAACGATTTATAAATGTATAATGATAGGTACTATTATACGCATATTGTACATAGGTACTTATGTACTATATATATAATATATATAGATACTAGTATTACTTTAATAGTTTTAAACTGTAGTTTATGTAGTTACAAGTTATAGTTTGAACGAACGCCTATATCCAATATAGAAAATATTTATTTATTAATAATATTCATATTTATAAATTATAATACAGTGTATGTAGATAGACTATATGGAGTATTAGATCATAAAATGTGTATATAGTGGTACCTATATATTATAAGCCCGAGAACAAATTACCAAATATGACTACAAATTACAATATTACATAGGTACATACCTAAGTATAACAGTTTCTTCCCAAAATACCTACCTAGTATTGACACAAAAATTCGTTTATATAAAATATCTGCTATATCACTTGGGTACCTCGTAGGCTCGTACCTATAGTCTATATCTATACCAATAAAATGAACATACACAGTACCTATTTACATAATATGTTTTATTATATTAATTTTATTTATATAATAGTTGTATTATTATTATATATTATTTATATATTATTTATAAATTCTATATACAATAGGTACATAGCAGTGGCGGAACTCATTGGCGCAACTAGGGGGGGACTAGAGGGGGCTTAGCCCCCCTAGTTTGTATTTTAGCCCCCCTAAAATTTTGTGTAATTATTTGTTAAAATTTTATAACAAATTTAATACTACAATGTTTACTATGCATTTTGACAATCGACAGAACGTCAGAACGTCAAAATTATTGTAAATTATTATAGAGGAATAACTGAATATAAATATAATATTTCAATCAAAAGTATTCATTTTAGCCTTTAGGACAATATACTACTGGTTTTCCGTACGGACGGTTTAATTTTATAGTTAAAACTTTAAAGTAGGTATATTGATTACTATTGGTTATTGCCAGCAATACGCACGTGGCACATCGCCATGGGTTTTATATTTTATTTTGTACTATTTATACAGTGAACTATTTTCCAAGAAGAATAATCGAGTTGCTTGAAAAAATATGGGTATTTATCATAATTAATTATCATATAGGTAATAATATATTGTTATATGTTATTGATTTGATATAAATATTATACTGTTCAAATATTATATTATATTATTATAGTTTTATAATTTAATACTGATGTAACGTTATTGTGCATAGGCGTAATTACGGGGGTGCACGGGGGTGCAAGTGCACCCCCTGTAATAATCTGGTAGGTGCAAATTTATTGAATTGAACCCCCTCTAATTATTTTACACTAGTTATAATATTTTTAGTAAATATTAGTTTTTAATTTTTTTCAATAGCTTGTTTTTGAATTTTGATAATAGTGTCAGAAACGAGTGGATCTTCGCAGGAAAAATACCTATTATTCCAATATATTTTACGCATGCGCATACATCATGAATTAAGATAGTATGGATACCCGACGACCCATGTTAAAAATTTTAGCACATAACACTTAAAGTTGCTTTCGAAAACAGCTGATTTATAGACTTAGGGCGCCCTCTATACCCGTCAAATAGTGACGGACTATTAATTATTATCAATAATTATCAGTTTCTTCTTTCTTCTTTATGAAAAATTTGGAGAATATAGTTCTATTCGAATGATTATTTAATATTATTTATTATTTATTAAATATTTTAAAATTTTAATATTAATAAGGTATTATATCTAAAATCGTGAACTCATGCCAAGAAAATAACAACTTATAATATATTGAAGATATTATTCAATATTTTTATATTCACTATGTTATAAAAAAAATAAGTTAGTCAAAATACGTTTACACAACTTTTATATATTTTACAAAAAAATATTACGTATTTACTAATTTTGATAGTTTTTTTTTTGTCTTATTTAATTGTTTATTATTTTGATTTTGTGTGTAACTATATTGTCGCATTCTCATTAATATATAGTGTACACCAATATCAGTTAACATTTGCGTTCGGTGCTCTATACATGCAAATTTTATGTAAGTAGTGTTTTTAAAAAAATCTTCAAAGGATTCTTCAAATACATTTGAAGAATCAGCAAATTTAGAAAATGATATTTCTAATGCTTTCAGTATATTGAAAAGATTACTTTCTGGATGGGTAAGATATCCTCTACTTTTTGATATTACCAATTCTGCTGAATTAAACCTTATTTATTTTATATAGTTATTAATATATTATTATCTTAAGATATTAATAATATATCTTAATTCATGGTAATTATTACGAAAAAAAGCGGGAGTATAATTAAACCGTATTTATTTTATATAGTTAGAGGGCGCCCTAAGTCTATAAATCAGCTGTTTTTCGAAGCAATATTGTATGTCATTTTTTTTTGGTGCGTCGGGCATCCATACTATCTTAATTCATGGCATACATCAATAATTCTCATCACGGTTATCATCACTTAATTATATTATGTTATCATTACCGCCAAAATTTAAATTATAACTAATAAAATATATTATGACACCAAAGTCTTATTATTTCTAATATTTTTGTTTCTTCTATAGAAATATTAAAATCATATATTCACAATATGACAACCTATAAAGCTTAAAGAAGTTGATAAATAACTTAAAAATGAAATTAAAAATCTCGTAATACACAGTTTCAATGAGTGGTTGGTGTTGTAGTTGGCTTTTTGTATTTTGCCACACCTAATAAAATATACTTCGGCGCCACTGCAACTGATATTATAGATTTTTAGGATTTGCTGAGTTAAAATTAGTTAATTCACAATATTAACTTCTAATATTATGCTACTTATTTAAGTATATAGACTAAAACAGTATATAGTATAATTATAATATATATGCAGTAATTTTAGATTTTTATAATAAAATCTATTATTTAGTCTAAAAGATTTATTTTATATATTTTTTTAACAATAAATTACAATATATTTTTGTATTATTTATAACAAAATTAATCATTATGAATTCTAAAGTTCAGTGTATTAATTTATTTAATAAGAATACAAGTGACGTATTATAATATAATAATTAATAAGAATGTATATACTAATAAGATACAATTCAAATTTTTAATGACTATAATTTTTAAAATATTATTTATTTGTTTTAATTATATTACTTTGATTTTTAAATTACTATAAAAGTATGAATTAAAAAATTAATAAATTATCCTTATGTCTTATAATACCTTATATTATGATTTTCATAGTAAACATTATCAATTAAATAATTGAGTGATAAGAATTATTGATGTATGCGCATGCATAATATATATTGGAATAATAGGTATTTTTCCTGCGAAGATCCACTCGTTCACAGAATATCAGAATTTATCATTGAGATAAAATTATCTTTGATAATGGTCATAACTGTGGTATAGTTGTGTAACCATTGTGAACGCAGAACAAATCACGCATGTTTACATGGTACTGTGGTATAAGTGAAGGTGATTATAATAGCTTATCATTATTATAATATAATTATATTTTTTTGGGCAGGGTAAGTGGTTTCGTAAATAGCTTAATTTGTCATTATAATTTTTTATTCGATAATATTTTGCACCCCCTGAAATTTTACGGAATTACGCCTATGTTATTGTGTGTTTGCTTTTTGCTGGTGTACAGGGCCGGATTGGCCCGGCGAGTTACCGAGTAAAACTTGGTGGGCCGCGACAATTTTGGGCCGTTTAATATATTATAATATATAATAATATTATATATAAATAATAATTGGGCCGGTAAATTACAGAAAACTCGGTGGCCGAATTTGTCCAATCCGGCCCTGCTGGTATATCTTCGATTGAATAATATTTTGTTGATATGTGACTAATGACTAGTGAATGCTTTTCAGTTAGGTTAAAGAATAGAACGTGATTAGTCTAATAATTTAAATAAGGATGATGTTCTTGAACTTTATATGAAAAAAGATCGAAAAATAAAGTTAAATTTGTAATAATATTGTAGATTGTTTTATAATTGTTATTAGTATTTAATAAATAAGAAAGAGAAAATCTTGTCTGATATTGTGTTATAGATTTATTTTATAAAAACTTAATGGGGGACTATAGCCCCCCCATGATTTTAGTGCTAGTTGCGCCAATGGCGGAACTACAATCTTTGAGGCCCGCGGGTAAATTTTTTATTAGCCCTAATGAATAGTTGTATAATACTAATATTGGAAATTTTAAAAAAGGATATTAATGTATTAAGTAAACAAGAAGTCAATAAATATAATATACAAATTTATTTTACAAATTAAATAAAAATAATTGTTTCTGCTACGATCTTGTGCAAATGACTTTATCAATGCTGACACG
>JAIUCT010000133.1:529202-652397 GCA_021307375.1 Tetraneura akinire | reverse complement strand
AATCGGAGCATTATTTTGAGTAATAAAAGTCAAAAAGTATTTTCATTACTTAAATAAAAAAACGCATTATCTTTGTAATATTAAATGAATATCGTATTATATATTAATTCTCATTTCGAATATAATTTAAAAATATTTTTAGAAAAAAAGAGCTGATACTCCTGTCGCATAGGATACAGGTGTGCAAATCATAGCGTTTAATTTTAATTAGAATTTGAATGCAACGATAAACTATTGCATTCGAAAAAACGATTCTGAGCGAAGTTCAGTGAGATTATAATTTTCGTTTGAACTAAAAATATCAACTTTAAACAGTTATAAAAAAAAATTGTTGGGATTTTTTAAATATTTTAGTATGATGTTAAGTAATATGTATAAGTATACTTCAGTAAAATTTTCAGACCTTAATACCCAAAATTGACAATTTTATCAAACGTTATATATACGTAAAAACGTGAATTTTACGAAATATTCAAAGTCCTATATTTTGTAGAAAAATTAACCAAACGGTTCCAAAATTTTACCACATATATATAGTAGCTATGTGAACATCCAAAAAAATTTTCGGTCCCTATCTTAAAAATTGCCTGAGTTATCATGAAATATAGAAATTTAATTCGTCAAAATTTCATTTTTCGTGAAAAATGCCGTTTTTTCGTCAGTTTTTCGAAGTTTTTTCTACCGCTTAGGGTCAATTTTGAGAAATTCGAGAAATGACCTAAATAAAGTACCAACTAGATCCACTTTGTTACCGGAAACATACCCTATTCGTGATAATCGGAGCATTATTTCGGGTAGTAAAAATGTCTTCAGAATAAAAATAAAAAAAAAAATAAAAAAATCACACATCATTGTAAAACCAATACATTCTTCGCTTCGCTCAGAATCTAAAATTAACTTTCTTTGATAAATAATAAATAAATATTTAAATTACTGAATTTAAATAATAAATATATATATATGTATATAATAGAGTATAGAACTGTAGATAACTGAATATGGAATGTCGTTAATATTTTTTATACTTCCCGACATTGACGAGTGTTATTGTTATGCTGTAAATGTACTTTTTATTTTACGACTAACACTTAGTTATGACTTCTAATAGTCGTACAAAAATAACTTACATATTATGTTTTCAAATTTTCAATACATCATGAAATCTTTGAGTTTCGTTATGTTGTTCTATAAAATAGTTTATTAGTCTATTAGCTGCTGTTTGATGATATTTATTGTTAAAAAACTATAAGAAAAATTGTAGAATAATCGTAAATATGTTAAATATGTTATTTATAAGAAACAGGCTTTGTATATTTTGAGTTCGTATATTAAAAAATGACTATAGGTACTAGGTAGTCATAAAAGTTAAAAATAATAGTACTAACTAAATTTTGATTTTATTTGAGGCGCAGGAACTATTTTTTATGTGGGTGTCAAAAATATGCGTTTCAATATATGGTCTTGTATTATTTTAATGCAGAAAATCTATAAATGCACATACATTTGGATATTATTAAATATTCTATAATTAATAGTATTTTTTTTCTCTTTATCTATCAAAATGAATAAGAAATAGGTTACTATATATACCTGCAGTGGTGTATTTTGAACAAAATTCTATGGGGTCCAAAATTTTTCCCCTATATATTAATCAATAAATTAAAAATTTACTAAATAAGAATAACAAAATTAATATAAATATAATATAAACAATAAGAATCACTACCGTGGTTTTTGGGGGGAGGGATCCAGTACCATTGGACCCCCCTGTAAATATACCACTGTATAGCTGTATATATAATATATAGTATACTGTTTATTATTAAATATATCATTATAGTAAAATAAAGTACTCTAATTTAAATACTATTGTCTAATTTGAAGATTAAATTCAAGCTTACTTATTTAATTTAATTTTTATTATAAAATAAAGAATGATTACAATATTATACTTTATACATAAATAAACAGTATTTTATTTTTAACAATTAAACAAAAAGTATTAAAAATTGATTATTGAACTAATATCTAAGATATTATTCTTAAACAATATTTCCAAATGTTGATTTTCTTTCTAATGTTCTTGAAACAGATTATTGAGCAATTGAATTAATATCATTTTTTTTTTTTTTTAATTTATAAAATTTGAGAAATGAGAAGTGCTGTAATTTGGTATAGGTATGATATCGATATGGGTGTGGAAAGAATAGTGTTGTATTTTGATTAAAATTGGAATACAATGATAAATCACATTTAAAAAAAAAAAAATGATTGAGTAAAATTCTATCAAAGGCATTTAGAGATTTTATGGGTACTTAATTCATAAGAATGGGCATTAACAATGAATGACTAATAAACAAGTCAGTAGCAGACGAGTAAATTAGTGGACTAATATTAAAAAATTAGTTAAAAAAAAATATATAAAACTACAATAACGTTATGTTTTAGCTATATATACGGTAACTTTAATTTTGACGAATTTATTATTTAATATTTTATAACTCAGGAAATATTAAATATAAAAACTTGAAAATTGTATTGGGTGTTCATATATTATATACATTATATATGTGATAAATTTTGGAACTCCTACTTTGATATACAAATTTAAATGATTATGCATTTTAATAAATATATGAAAATTTTAATCAATACCTATACTATCTGACTAACCTTTGCTTTGAATCGTTTTTTGAATATGATGATGTATCATTGCAGTCAAAACAATAAACAAAACAATATGCTTCTACTACTATTATAAGCCACACCTGTATTTAGTTTGCTTCTTAATTTTGATTATAGACATTTTATTAATATTTAAACTCATTTGTTTATTATTTTAATTCAGAAAATCATGATTTAGTTTTTCAATTAATTTTACATTAATTATTTATGATGATAAATAATACATTTATTTATACATTTTTATGGCATTTATTAAATATTTGTTTAAAAAAAAAATATATGAATATTTCAACATATATAAATCAAACATTATATTATATATATTTAAAATAAATAACAAAAATAAAATTTCAAAAAATTTAACCTCTTTCACAAATTATTTCAACTATACTTGGTTCCATAAGTACTGGATTTAAACACCTATGCACTGAACTGCTTAATATTTCATCCAACAACAAGTGTACCAAACTAAAAAAAATATAATCATTAATGTTAATATTATAAATACTAATTATAAGAAAGTATTATATCGTTAATATAATTAATTTTTTGAAGTATTCAACAGCATAGATTATAGAAAATTAAAAACTTATAAATTAGAAGTATTGGTGAAACGTGTAAATGATATTATAGTTATCATATATTACTAGTTAGAAGTGGATGTAGTTGGTATTTTAATTAGGTAATTTTTCAAATTTCCCAAAATTGACACTACGCGGATAGGAAAAATGACCAAAAAAATGATAAAAAAACGGCACATTTCATGGAAATTGAAATTTTGATGAAATCAAATTCAATGTTTCACAATAACGAATTTTGAACTTAACTTGAAGACACTATTCTCTTTAGACCTGCATCCTTTTTACAGCAACATCAGCTTTTCTTTTTTTAAATTTAAAATAAGAAATATATCATCTAAACATATTTTTAAAATAAGATTATTTAACCAATGAATTAAAAAATATAAGACTTGAAAAAAAATTCTATATTATAAAATATTATATTAAGTATACTTTATACTTTATACGTTATAATTGTAATATAATAATGTCATACTTTTCATCTGAAACAAATCGCCACAAATAGAGTTGCAAATAATGTATGTCAACTTGCACTTGTTGAAGTCCATAACGATTAAATGTTCTTAAACGAACACATTCTAAAAATGTCTAAAAATAAAAAATATAATAAAAATAATATTAAAATTTTATAAACTGAAATTAATTATTCCAATGTTGCTATCCTCTGTAAAAAATATAAAACTTTTTTTTTTAGAATTTGTTTAACTTGTTTAAAAAGGTTTCTACTAAGGATGACAACATTGTTGCTAAAATATGTAATTACAAAATAAAAGTAATTTTTTCGTGAATTTGGGTGTTTTTAGTTATTATTGTTAATTATAATATTATTTACTCTTCTTATAAAATGAAATTAATTAATTAACAAACCTTAAGACTTATTTTTATAATGCCTGTAGTAATAGAAACTCTTGAAAACTGCACCGGTGAAAATATATCAATACGTTCAGAAAATAATCGATTAATAGCAGAAAATGTCTGTGTATTTGTTGCTGTACCACCAGATGACCATGCTCTTATATGTCTAGACATTTGAGTCCTGCGACTTGAATCACTACTTCTATCAGTACGTACACCTTCTTCAAATAATTCACCAACCTAATTTAAACAAATCAACACTATTTAAATAGAAAAAAAAATATTAATAAATAAAAATAAAATAATACTGTTTTGTACTTGATTATCAACAGATGTAATTTCTTCTACAACACGTTTCATAACAGCACGCACTGTTCTTGGTTCTAAACTATGAAGCCAATCTTTTGTTTCTACTGATTTTTTGAGCATCTAAACAATTTAAGAAAATATAAAGAAAAACCAATAACAGATATTGTTCTAAATTACTTACCTGTGATATAGCTAATCCTTCAACACGTACATAATAATTAACAAGGTCTTGAGCAGCAGAATGCATATCTGATGCCAATTCAGCTTCTGAACTAAGATCTAATGAAGACTTAGGTTTGTTTTCAAAATATTTTTTTATCTCGTAAGTATCATCAACAAGTTGTAACTATAAAACATATATATATAATGGATTATTTGAATGTCATCTATTATAGATTAAGATACTGTTTATTTACCAGATAACCAATTCCAGACATTTGATACTCAAGACACATTTTTGTTATTATCAAGAAAAGAAAAGCAGGAGGACATGGTACACAAGAAGTATAAGAATGAGCAGCTGAAGATAAATAATGTAAAAAGCCTACTACAATCCCTTCACGTACATTGTCAACACTAATTGATTTTCGAAGAGCAAAGTTAGTAGAAAATGATACATCTGGTTCTAAAAATGCCTATAAGATTAAATAATAAATAATAATTATACTAATAAAATACAATAGATACATTAAATTATTATAAAATTCAAATAATTAACATACAAAAATATCTTGTAAGATTCCTTTAATTTTCTCTATTATGTCTGATGTTAATGATGTCAAAGATTCTGTTGCAAATCCACTGTCATTTACTTTTTGTAAAGAAACCAAAGACTGACGAACAATCGCTAATTTATCATTGAAATGTGCTATTAACATAGCCAAATGTAATTTGGCTTGGCGGTGGGCAGCAGAAGATATAATTTCCATAGCATTCCTAAAAATATAAAATTATTAAAAAAAAATATTATCAATTATTTTAGAACATACAATGTAAAGTCTTTGTAATTAAATAATTTTCCAATTGCTTGAATTTTTCTGTAGAACCTATCTAAAGCTCTGACTAAAATTGATGTTTCACTAGTGTTTTTATCAATATAACACTGTACTATTTCTAAGTAACGAATCATATTGTCTTCAACAAAAATATTTAGTTGATTCATAGTTATTTCAGTTTCTTCATTTCCATCACTAAAAGTAAATAATTTTAATTTATAAAATTACCAATTTATTTATAAAATAATAAAATATGTATTACCTTTTCGATAGATTTTCAATAAACATATCATTGAATGATGTAATTATTAAACATAATTGACTAAGAAATGTGTCACTTCCTAAATTAATAAACCCAATCATATCCTACAAAAATAATTATAAAAATGTTGTTAAATTGTAGAAATAAAATAAAATATTAGAGTGATTTTTTTATATCATGATGACCTTTAAAAATATAAGCAATTTTGGAAACCGTTATTACTTATTAGTTATTACACATTTTATTCTATACTTTTTCATAGTTTCAATATTTCTACCCCTAACTCTTATATGGTAAAACAATGTTAATTTTTGATTTTTAAATAATATATTTTTATGGAATTTTTTTCATTCAAGTTTTTAAAATCCCATAAATATTTTCCAAGTATAAATATTCTAAAGTATAATGGGGAAGTGCATAGTAACATCAACATAATAATTGATATATAGATATAGATAATAGATGTTACTGTGCACACCACATACTATAATTAAACATTGATAATCAAAAAATATTAGATTCTAAAAACCAACACAAATAAATTTCCATAAAAATATATTTTTTATGAATTTACTATTTGAAATATATGTTACCATTAGAAAATTAAAAGTTGATATTGTTTAACCCGAGGTTTTACCCAAGAAGGGTAAAAATATTTAAACTATTAATAAGTATAAAAAAATATGTAAAAAACATTTTTTCAAACTTTTATTTTAAAATTGTAATATTTAATATATTTTTGAAGATACATACTGGACCATGATAAAAAAATTATCTGGTATTTTAAATTTTTTAGTTTGAAAATTTGTTAATTTAACAAATTTGATATTTAGGATTTTTAGAAAAATTACAAATTGATTATATATATATATATATATATATATATATATACTATTTATTATTATATACTGGATATTGGATTTTAAAAAGTTGCATTATTTTTATGCAATGTAATAAATAAATGTACTCAATAATCAATTTATATCAACAGGCAGGACAAAAATATTTAAGAAATTGGCATAGTGAAATAGAAATAACAAGTTTCATGTAATAAATTTCAAAAACTAAAAATTAAAATAGTTGCAAAAAATTTGGTGTGCGAGTTTCCCATAGAAATATATGGCACTGTTTAATTAAATCATAGTTTTGTGTTTCATGCTATTTATAATTTCTTATTTAAACTAATTATTTTTAACAACTTCTATTTCCACTGAAAAAATTACAAAACATACAGAAAAAAGACCAATTAATTTATGTATTTATTGTATGTTTTAAATGTAAGAGCAAAAACATAATTAGTAGTAAAATCAATAAGTTAAATTTGAATCATAAAATATATTAGTTATTTAACAAGTATTATAAGTAAAACTTACTTGATTTGAATTTTCAATTTGCAGTTGAAGAACATCTAATGATTCAAATAGACGATTTTTTGAGTGCAATAAAAATTCCTTACACAATGATAAAACTGGCTCGTCCAATTGAAGTAATAAATCTACAGATTTTGTTAATTCTTTTCCGGTAATCTAGAACACAGTATTAAGTGACATTATAGTATATTAGAAACTTATGATTGAAGATGAATTGAGTTAAAAGAAATTTTATTCATATTAATAAATGGTTTTTTGAAAACTAGATTTGTAATAATAAATATTATATTGATTAATGTATTAAATATAAATTATATAATATAATAATATACTAAATATAAGTTTAATTAAATTATTCTAATAAATTAAATATAATTTTTTTTAATATTTAATGTTCTATAATAAAGAAATTGTGATGATTATAAAATATTAATATACATAGGTACAACAAAATAACAATTAAATATTTACATCTTTATTCCTTAAGTGACTGTATAAAATTTTCATTAATTCATTCACTATATTATTACAATCATTAAGTATTCCCTTTAATGATTCTTGATTGCCATATTGAGTTAAAACCCGTTGAGCATATAAATATTCTTGAACAACCTATTGAAAAATGTATTTAAATTATAAATTAGTTACATACCTATAAAAGGAAAATAAATTATAGTTAGATTTGTTGTTAGAATTGTAGTTAAATAATTATATATATATATATATATATAAATAAATTCAAAATTTTTTTTTTTTTTATTCAGATAATTTCATTAATTAAGTTTATTGTAATTTTTAATTTAAAACATTTAAATAAAAACATAATATTATTTACTTTATCATAATCCCCTTTTTGCAAGAGTTTATTTAATGTGGTTGGAAGAGTATAAACAAATTGAAATCGTTTTAAAAGTTTATGAGTTTCTGAAAGTTTTGATATTTCATCTTTATCGGCCTGAATATAAAATATAATATATATAATTTTATAGGTAAAAAATAAATTTATTATAAAATATTATTTACATGCAATGATGACGTAATTGTTTCTGAAGATTTAGTAATATCATCCATTTTAGATAGAAGCATTTCCATATCCTCTTCTAAATTTTTAAAATCATTTTTCATCTAAAGAAAATTAGGTAAATTTTTATTTTTTATAAATACCTATATGTATTATATTCATACATGAGATGTTATTAAATTTTGAGTAAAATAAGTAATGTATTAAATTTATAATGACTTACGCTTATCTTTTATACATATATTTAATCTTATTTTGATAGGATAAAACATAATCCATCACTTTTTATGAGCTCATAAATCTATGTTTACAATTGATTGTATTATTATATCTACCAATTATTAAATTCAAAAAATTCTAATATACCTACTTAAAATATTTTTTTTACAAAATTTATGATTTTATTATTTTAAAATTTAAATAATAATAATAATATATCCTTCATATCTGGTAATCTTTAACAAAATGACTTGAAAATAATTTCACTATTATTATATTATTAATTTATTATATTATTATTTTATTAATAAATTACTTTTCCAATTGTATCAGTAGCTAAAATAAATTTATTGTAATTTTCATATACTAAAGTCTGCATGTCCGAATGTAATGATTGAATATCTTGGTGTATTTCACGTTCATGATCCATTACTTGTTTTAAATTGGATTCCTGAGCACATTTTAACAAATTTACATACATATTATTAATTACTAATTGAAAATTATCAGTATTACTAGGATTATTATTAGAGTCTTTGAGTACAAAATTAACAACAAGGGAGAATATGAAATCAGGAAAAACTAAAAGATCCAAGACCCTTATGGAAAAGTGACAATCAGTAGCGTTTTAAA
Organism: Tetraneura akinire; assembly: GCA_021307375.1. Classification (NCBI taxonomy): domain Eukaryota; kingdom Metazoa; phylum Arthropoda; class Insecta; order Hemiptera; family Aphididae; genus Tetraneura; species Tetraneura akinire. The sequence goes on along the minus strand of JAIUCT010000133.1, from coordinate 643,467 downwards.
GAGTAGCAGCAGATTTAGTTGGGTAGATTACATGTGGAGATTAGAAAGAATAATTGAATAGGTTACATAATGTAAACCAGGATCAAAAAGACATACCATACAAAGATAGAAAATTAGGCCAAGAAATTGAGAACAGAGTAGAACTGACTAAGGGAATAAATCAAGTGGTTGTTACGGAAATTAATCCAAATTGTTTATAAAATAAGAATATTGTAAATTATAACTGAATAACAGAAGCATAATTCCAGTACATAATATTCAATAATAATATTATTAATCCAACAATAGTGCAGGTGGTTGTATCATTATTCATTAGTTCATTACCTTCAGTACTTTTTTAACATACATGTCTGCATTAAAACACGCTCCGTTTATATCATACGGACTTCCTGGTTTTATATCCATTCTAGTGTGTGTGTAGTTATACTATTTTATGCAAAAATTGTCAAATAAAACAGTAATTCATTATAACAATCATTAATAGTTTGTAGTTAGACTTAGTACATGGTACGGTACATTATTAAATAGTAAATAATAAATATTAAATTATTAAATAATCATTGAATAAATGATTTATAATTCTATATCACAAAGTTCTAATTGATAATATTATTTATTATCTTCAATAACATATTATGTAGAGATAAAAATGTGATCAAACCACAGACAAGTTCTGTGTTATAATTATGTCGCCTGATATCAATCGTTTCTCGTATACTTAGATGTTTTTGTTAGACGTGGGTATAGATATTTACCAGTACTTTCAATGTAAAATATACAAAATTCAAATTTTTCTATCTCCTCCACTATATATTTTATAGGTAGGATTTTTTTTTTTTTTTGCTCTCAGCTAAAAACTATAAACGCAATTTATAGGGTACCCTTGCGCAAATTTTTTTTCGAAATGAAACACTTCGAATTCTTAATATACGAAATTTACCAGTACTTTCTATATAATATATAAAAAATTCAATTTTTTCCATCTCCTCCAATATATATTTTATAGGTAGGATTTTTTTTTTTTTTTGTTCTCAGCTAAAAACTATAAACGCAATTTATAGGGGGACTTCTGCGCAAATTTTTTTTCGAAATGAAACTTAGAATTTTTTTAATTAATCTTTCATTTTCCAATATTTCTCATTGTCCGTATTGCAATAATTGGGATTCATGTTTTTTAGATGAGTCTAGTACTGGATGAAATATAATTTAAAGTTACTCCGGACTCTTCATAAGTAATTAGATTACCTAACAATATTATAACAAATTAACACAATTTTTATTTTTTTATCCAATTAATAATGGTTAGAAGAAATGGTACAGACAAGTCAATTTATCAATCACACAGTAGATTGAAAATAAAATGTAATATTCAGATTTTATTATTAACATAAGAAAATATATATTGCAAAATTTATTAAACGATAAAATTTTGATGTGCATGAAGTTGTATTTTGTGCATATAAAAATAATAAAAATATGTGGAATCTTTAAATTCAGTTTATTATTATAAATCTATGCTGGATCTGTCTAATTCTTAGGTACAAATTATTTACTCTATATCGGTATACATAAATTAAATTTATTTATTTTCAACATTAAATATGTAGATTTTATATAGTACGTATTTCTAAAATTTAAACATTCACAAATATTGAAACTAAAAATAATTATTTTTTAAAAAATTATTTATAGATACTTTAACATAATATTTTATAAAAGAATGAAATAAAATTATTTATTAATAAATTAATTATTTTTGTAGATATAAATGCAATAAATTATTTACAAGATTAAAAACTAGTTTATGTAATGACACATACGGTTTTTTATGTTCACTATAATACTATATCAGTCTATCATTAAATGGTAACATAATAGCGTTTGAATGCCATTAATATTTGATTACTTGATAGTTGATATATATATATATATATATATAATTATAATGTATTAAATAAAATGATGAATTATTTTATTTTTATAAATATAACTTTTATTTATAATTGTTACTGATTAAGTTAATTAAAATTAGCAAAGTTCGTTTTTAATTTTATAGAAGGCTGGATTGATTTTGTTATAGTTTGTGATATTTGACCACTTGTGCTTAATTGTTGTTGTGTTGATTTATTCGTTTTAATAGTCTGTTCTAATTTTGTTCTCAACTTATTATTTTGAGACATGATTGTTTTAAATTCCTAAAATAATAAATTATAAATGTAATATATTCATTTTAATTAACATTGAAAGGTAAACAGAAACTAACTCGTGGATAAATAGGTCCTATCTTCAATAAACATTGCAAACTAAATTCATGAAGTTTATACCTGAATTTAGATATATTAGTATCATACTTCATCAATTCTACATCCATAAGAATATTTATTAATGCTGGCACAAGTAATGATAACATTTGAATTCCTGAAAGTATAAGTCAAACAGTGTTCATTTAAATATTAAATTAATAATTGATTGATTTATATATAAAATATAATTAAAAAATATTATATAATTATAGTAAAAACTATTCGCTATCACCAATGGAAATTAACATTTCACTATGATATAATCTAAAATATAATTTAATATAAACCCTATAAATTTTTTTTATAAATTGTTATTAAAGATAAATAATTTTATAATATTACTATGATTTGATTGTGCCAACTGCACTAAACATTCTATTGAACTAATTGCTTCACAAAACATTATCAAATGCTGTTCCAATAAAGTTTTCGGTATATCTTCACATAGTAATTCCATCAGACGTGGAGCTAATGCTTGTATATAACCTGTTGCAATATATTTATCTTCAAGTTGAAAAACTGCTTTTAGAAATTGTATACATTTTGTTTTTATCTAAACAATTAAAAATATAACTTCATTTCTATTGTTGAAAAAAAATAACTTCCTAGATTAAAATATACAAAATAAAAATAACTTATTGATTTTGTAATGTTGTGATAATATTAGTGATTATCAACAGATTACTTTAAATTACTAGAATTTTATTTATGGATATGTTATTCTTATTAATATCATACACGAATAAAAAATAATAATATAGTTTTTATTAAAAAATTTAAAGAAATATATTAATTACTATCAAATCGGGTAATAATTGTTTATAACAAATAAAAAATTAAAACATTAGGATATTTAGATATAATCAATAATATTGATATTTTAATGTAAATTCATTAAAAAAATTAAAGGAAATTGTACATAGTAAAAATTATATAGTACACGCTAAAATTCATCACAGTGATGTCTCATATTTGATTTATATATACTTACAATAATATTATTGCTTCCAAAACACTGAGTACAGTAATTAATACAAGGATATAAAATATTTTGTACGCACATTACACCAGGTGGAGTATCTAGTGTAAATATAGTAATAATAGATAGCATTATTACTTCATCTACTTTTTTTTCTTCGTCACCTAAATACAAATAGTATTAGTTTACTTATTGATAATAAGTTACTAATAAAATAACTATTACCAGTTTTTGAAATATCAATAAGTTTAGCAATGGTACTTTGTAAAAGGGACCTCCATTGATTTTCAGAAACTTTATTATATCCATAAGGATGTTTACATAGTACTTTAAAAGAATCTAGAGCAGATAAAATAGAAACTTTTTGTTTAGGCGTTTCATCAAAACTATTAAGTTCTCCTAATTCTTTTAGTATATTAGTTATTAAATAAGCAATTGTTGGAAGTATCTGAACACCTCCTGTAAAAATATATAATTATATTTATATTTAATTACTATATCAATACTATTGATATTAAAAGTAGCAATGATTATATACCAGCTGGCGAACAAAGATCGGGTAGTTGGGACATTATAGTCAATGTAGTAGCGATAACATTATGATTCAAAGAATTTAAGTGCAATTTTCTAGTTGAAGTTACTAAAGGTGTTGGATTCATATCTGGTATCTGTCGTACTATTAAACACATACAAACTTCTAAGATGGAAAACACAATACTTTTATCATGTTCTAATTTTCCATCTTTCCATTCATCACCTAAATATTCTATCACTTCAGATTCTGATAATTCAGGACTTTTATCTACAGATTTTATAAATACTTATTAATACAAAATTTAAATAATATTTTTTAATATTTCTCAATTACCTTTAACAATATTTGATTTTTTAATATTTAAATCTTCTTGTGCAGATTTAACTATTTGTTCTACAATATTCATAATAATTTGCTGTACTTCTGTACTGTCATTTGTTAAAAGTAATCTAAAATAATAAATTTAATTCAATTAAAAAAACATCTAAAATATTAAATTTTTAAAAACACATGGTTATTACTTGTGCATAATATTTAATGTTTCCACGGCTAAAATACTATTTACCATCATGATTTGTCTTGCTATTGAAGAATCTAATATAGTATATAATGATTTAAGGCAAATAATAAAATTTTCAATATTTTCTGATGTCCGTTGATTACATATAGCTTCGGTACAAATTCCTAAATAAATTCTTTAATTAATTTGTAATACAAACATTTAAAAAATTGTATTTAAAAATCCAATTACCAAATATTAAATAAAATTTATCTTGTAATTCTTTATCAATAATAGTACCACCTTGTTTAAAATCTTCAGAATTCAACCACAGTGATAGAGCATATAAAATTGGTGGCCATGCATTTTTATAGTGATTTCTACTATTTTCAATTGTACTAGAAGTATAAAAGGCTCCACCTTCATGTGGAAGCTGACTGTTGAATTCTAAATGTATGCAATGTTAATACATAAATATTAACATAAAAAATGTATTAATATATTTTGCATAAAAAAAAATAAAATAAAATAAACAAAGATTATGATTAATGTAAATAGTATTTATTTATTTATTTTTTTTTTTTTTACTGGTATATTACTATAATTTTAGTTCATAGCATAATATATATATATATATATATATATATATATATATATATATATATATTAACAAATATATGTTATTAGTTAATTATATTATATAACAATTTGATCTGTAACTTAAATTTTTTATTATATTTAAATTTAAAATATTTGAATACTATTATAAAATTAAATAATAATAAATTAATAACTTACCACTAGGTAACAATAAAAGAGCATGATCCTTAAGTGCAGCTTGCCAATGTTTAGATAATATGTTTAATTCTGGATTAATTAAAGTTAATAAATTATCATTTTGTCCTTCATTTTTTTTTATATCGTCATTTATTTCTTTTACATTTAGGTAAGTAATGTTATTGAATTTCCCAGGAGCATTACCATTATTAATCATAGCAATAATATAAATCTAAAATAATTTCTTATTTTAGTTTTAAATTGTAATTGATTTTACACTGAAAATATTAATAACCTGTGCCCAAGCTTTAAGAATAGCCAAACATTCAAATGTTGCAACACTTTCATTGTATATGCTATTATAGTTTATGCTGAAACCGGGTTTGAGTTTTTTGAGAGATGTAACTAATAGATGATAAACACGTTTTAAATCATTTAAATCACGTGCCACTCCACTTCCAATCCATGTTCCACATACACGGCATGCTGCAGCCGTAACATGACTGGGAGTGTCTTCAGTAAATGCTGGCCTTAATGCAGCACTTACCTTTATATTATATTTTAATACATTATATAAATTTAAGTAACTATTAAATGATATATGTGATAAATAAAAATATTTACTTGAGCTTGGAACTGTTCTAATAACAAATGACCGGGGAATTCAGGTTCAGGTACTTGTGCAAATTTTTCAATAATTTCATTTAAAGTTTCAAATCCTTCTAAACGTAATTGGTCACTGTCACTGGTTGCTGCCATAAATGCCATTCTTATTAAATCAGATAAATGAAGAATCAAATAATCTCCTAAAATACAATAATACAAACTTTTATTTTTAAAAAACAAATAATAATTTAATTTAATTTAAATTCACCTTTATTATTTGTAAATGACAATTCTTTAGCTAATGATAAATTAAAATGAGGAGCAGAATCACTTTCTTTGTGACAGGTAGATATTATTCGACAAATACACTGAACAGAAAATACTCTGGTTGGCCATCTAGGTTGTTGTTTTCTTTTTACTGAATTTTCATTTTTAGAATCTTTTTGGAATTCATCATGATCATCACCAGTTTCATCATCATCATTCATTATAGTTCCTTCTATTTTATCTGTTTCTTTATGATTTATTTCTAATAAATGACAAATAATTACTCGTAATAATAAAACTAATAATTCATAATTAATATTTTAAAATACCTGAAGAAACTGTTAGTACTGATTTACATAAATTTATCCATTTTGTAAGATTATTAGCAGCTAGCATTTGAAGCATGCTTATGAGAGTATCATGAATATCTTTAATAAGTTGTGTATCCATTTCTGTATCCAGCATATTAAATAAAACACCGGGCAACCCAGATTCTGTTAATACAAAACCTGAAAATAATTATTAATATTTTTTATTGTTTATTATTATAATTTAATCTTTAGACTTTTTAATTAATATTTTAATGTTTAATAATATTAGTAAAATTTTATTATATATTTAATATTTGTATACCATCTTTATTAATATTTTTAGGTGAATTCACAAATGATTCTGCTATTTCACAAACTTCTTTAGCTTCACGTTGTGATAATTGTCGCAAACAAGAAACTGCAGCCTTTCTTAACAGTAAATGACTATTTGACAAATTTTGCTGTAATTTATAATTATTAATATTAAATAATAACATAATTTAGTTAACTTAATTACAAGTTTTCATTTGGATTTTGTATAATTCTAAGACATATAAATGATTTATTATAAAATCATTCATGTTATTCTATGTTTAATAAAGTAGATGATAATATTCTAGTTTTAATTATTGTTATAAGTCATATTTATAAATATAAAAATTAAACATAATTTATAATTATTATATATTTACATACTCACACATAAAGTACAAACTAAAGCAGTCAAATTGACATGTCGGGGAGTAAACAAATGTAACTCTTGAAGACATACTGTAGATTCTGCTTGGACTAATGGATCTTCATGATCTTGCATTATAGTACATGCACACAAAAATGATGATCGTGTAGTAGTAATTGATTCTGAATTACCTGAATCAAATTATAATTTATTACTATTTTAATATTATGCAACAAATAAAAGAAAAAATTCTAGAGAATTTAAATACCTTATACATAAACATCAATTTTATTATAATCAATTAAAACTAATCTTCTTATTAAAAAAAAATATAAAAATAATAATTAAAAACTTGAAATGATCAAACACATTTACTATTTAATATTATTTATCTATATTCTATTAGCACAAATATTATTCTTTTAATATAATTAAATAATTTATTCTGTAGGTCATTTTTCAGTGCATATTGAAAAAACAAAAATGCTCCAAATTGCTCAGATCAGTTAGAGTGTGTAGACAATTAGAACTTACTATAAAAAGTAAAAAAAAAAAAAACTGATGGTACTCCTGACGCATAGGATAGAGGTGTGCGAATCATAGTGTTTAATTTTAATTAGAATTTGAATGCAATGATAAACCATTGCATTTGAATAAACGATTCTAAGCGAAGTTCAGTCAGATTATAATTTTCGTTTGAACTAAAAATATCAACTTAAAACAGCTATAAAAAAAAAAAAAAAAGATCTGATACTCCTGCCGCAGGGATATAGGTATGCATATCATAATATTTAATTATAATTATAATTTAAATGCAATGTTAAAAATAAAAACCGCGATTTCTACTTGGACGAATAGGGTTTAAAATGGTAAAAGACGAATAATCCACGGACGGATTTGATCAAAAAGAGTAAAACGTACATTATTATGCCTACTCGAGAAAGTAATAATACAATTTTCAGGACAAGTACGAGTTTCGCGAAAGTAAATCCCGATGAATCGACATCGAGTCTCGAGTATATCAAGTTTTTCAAACATTTTATATGTATTTATATGCTATTTATTATAGTATATTTCTCGTCAAAACGCAGAGTTTTGTATAAAAAAAACCACTGTGTGCGCTGTAAAACCATTGCATTCGAAAAAACGATTCTGAGGGAAGTTCAGTCAGATAATGTAGATATTGATTAATATATTGCTATTTTTTCGTCATTTTTTCATCGTTTTTTCTAACGCATAGGATTCATTTTGAGAAATTCGAAAAATGATCTAAATAAAGTACCGATGTAAACTACATCCACTTCCTACCGGAAACATATGCTATTCATGATAATCAGAGCATTATTTCGGGTCGTAAAAGTGTTTTCCATACATAAAAAAAAAGAAAAAAAAAGACACACATCATTGTAAAAACCAATACATTCTTCGCTTCGCTTAGAATCTAGAATACTATAACATTGCAGATAAATTACCGGGGTCATTGATAAGTAGGAAACAAATGTTAGAAACCGTTAGGTAAAACGCAAAAATTGTCCGCTGGACTGGGAATCGAACCCGAGTCTCTCGCATTCTGGGCAATTGCTCTCCGACTAAGCTACCCAACGGTTGTCTTTCATTGCTAATCCGAACGCTTCTATACTAACACAAAGATGGCAAAAAACAGTGGAAAATGTGAACTTTACACAATCAAGTCATAAAGCGTGGAGTCTCTTAAAAAGATTAGGAGGAAAACATAAAACAACACAAATAAAGTTAAACCAAATTATATTGCATCAAGGCTTCTAAAGATCCCAAAGACAGAATTAGATGAAGATCGTAAAACGTCAGTTAAAGCCAAATTGAGAAACGTCAAGAAACAATTATACTCATACCCATTTAACCCAAAGCGAAGAGACTTTAAATGAAGACTTGGAAGAATTTAACAGATATTTTTGAAAATGGCGGGTTAAATCAAACCCCAACAAGACCGAGATGTGTGCTTTTTATTTAACAAATAAGGAAGCAAACAGAGAGCTAGAGGTAGTACAACAGGAGCTTTATTATTAATCCATGAATAACTTGTTCTTAAGTCAGGATTTTTTAATATATATAAAATAAAATGTACTACCTTGTAATTCTGGTCCAATAGTAGTAATTAAAGCTGATATTAATTTCCCAATACATTGATGAACATCAGCATGATAATGAGGAACTATTAACAAAAGTTTTAAAGCTAATGATAGTGATGGTTCTATATATCCTCTAAACATAGGTCCTCCTGAATTTGCTATAAGAGATAAAGCATGAAGAGACCATACCTAAAAAAAAATATATAAAATGAATTGTATGTAAAATTATCAAATAATATTATATTACTTGAACAATTGGAGATGTTGTATCTTGAGCTAAAGCAAGTAAAATGCTAACACTAGTATTTAAATGATGAGATGATCCCATACCACCAACATGTCTATGTAAATAGCCTAGAGCTAAAGAATGTCCAGTTCGACTAGGAACATCTCTGGCACAACGAAGACGATCAAAACTTGTTTGTGCAAGCATAGCAGTAAATCTTGAATCTGAAACAGATTGAGCCATACGCCCAACACTCTCTGCAGCAGCTACACGTAAAATAGTGTTGCCATTTGTTAATGCATTCTAAAAACAAATACAATTAATTAAATTATTAAAAATAAATAATTTAATAATAACTTATATGTTTTACCATAATAAGAGTAGCTGTAGTAGTTTTAATTTCTTCGTGTCCAATTGTTGATTTTGTATCTGAAAGTGCTTTAAGACCAGCTAAAATTGAAGCGAAGATATTAGTTGAAATAGCATCACATCGACCTGACTTCGAATATTTTATTTGATCATTAAAATGATCTATCATTTGAATTCTGTGTTTATTGGCCACACGAGGAAATATTAAACCAAATAGGGTAATAGATGCATCAATTACAGATACACCTAATGGTAAAGGACTTGGTACATTATCATCCTAAATAATATTTTGAAATTAAAATATGTACATTATGATTACTAAATTGATAGATGTTTGATATTTAGTATTTTACAAAATATTTGATTTAGTATAGACATATTCTGCTTATCAAAAGTAAAATTAAAATTAATTTAAAAATATATTAAAGCAAAAATAAAATTATAAATTCATAAAAAATAGCAATAATTAAAAATATTATATATTCATTAGTTCATTACTATATAAATATATTACATTGCATTTAAATTGCATAGTAAAAATTTAATTAATAAAAATATATTTGTAGAATGAACATTAAATAAGTCCAAAATATATATTAATTATTTTATTAAATGTTTGACTTATTAAAATTTTATTTTCACAAAAAATTGTTTTTTTATAAAAAGTTATAGAACATGTAATTAATTAAATAAATAAATATATATAAGAAAGTTAAATTGGGAAAACAAATAAATAAATTGTTTAAGTTTCTTAAATAATTATTTTAAATAAACAAATTAATATTTTATAATATATTGTAAAAAACCATTATAATATTATTTTTCATTTATCTAATACTTACTTTAGATATTGAAAGATAAAGATATCTTGGATCATGCTCTAAAGCACCTGATCCTATTGCATTATTTTGTATAAGCTGAAAAAATTATAACACATATTAATAAACTTGTAAATGTGAATATACATTTACAAGTTTATTAATACCAAATTATTTTATTTAAAAGCTTAATATTTTATAAAATTACAATTAAGGAGCTGGACATAGATAAATTAGGGATATCAAATTGGAAAGAAATAGTTCAAAATCGAGAAGAGTGGAAGGAGGTAGCAGTGGCAATAAAAACTCTTGAAGAGTTGTAATGCCAGAGAGAGATACAAAATAAATAAAGAATTAATTTAAATTAATGTTTAATATTTAAAATATTATTGAGTTTGATTAAGGACCAAGGGTGTCAACTTATATTATAATGAAATTTATATATAATAAAATTATTTATTTAAACAAATATTTTTAGGAATACATTAGTTATTAAATATAATATTATTGGAAAATATTTAATATATTATTATTATGATTTTTTATTAATTATTGTATATTTATAATTTATAATCTCACTAATGTTATATAGATTATTTATTATTTCTCAAAATAAATATAAAATATTAATGATAATATTTCTAAATTTATATTTGGTCATGAAAATAATTTAGACTATGTCTTTGGATTATTAACTATAAATTGTATGAAATAAAAATAAAAAATTAAAGCTAAACTAATTTACGACATTTTCAAATCACTTTATGCTCTATATCACAAAATATATTATTGGCTAAGTACCACATCTCAATAAATATTTATTAAACTTATATAGACATTTAATTATTTTTACACAATTTTATTCATGATTATTATGTATATTATTATTACATCCATATAAATATATTACATTACAATATATTATATGATAATATAATATTATATTATATTATATTATATAATACTGTATACCAAATAAAAACAAACACAATATTCTTTTTTGTACATAAATAAATGTAAATTTAAATCAAATATATAAATATCTAATATTTGTTTCCATTTATTTGAATACTGTATATAATAATTTATTAAATAACTTACATAATCATATTCAACTTTTCTTGAACAATCCACCTTATTTATAAGCAGCAAATTTTAAATAAAATTAAGTTAAATGATAATTTAAATTATAAATAACTTATAAAAAATAATATATTAACACATTAAATTAAAGTAGAATCAATTAATATAATCGAACACCTATTTTTTATTTTATTTGAAACTTTTAGACATGGAATAGTTTTTTTTTATTAATTTATTGCAATACAAAATACATTACAAAATGTATTTACTTTAAAATACCTATTTCAATATATCACATAATTTTTAAATAGAATAAATTTAAAATTAAATGAAGTAGAAATTGTAAATACCTATAAAATAATCGAATTCAAAAACACAAAATATGGTTTCAATTATATTCATTAACATGAAGTCATTCTTTATTTTTAATGGTTAAAATATTTAACATTTTGTATGTGTATGTATGTAAAAGAAATTATAAAAATTAAAAATTAATTACCTGATCTTCTATAGTTTGGTGGTGAGAATGTTGAACAGGACTGATACCCAACAATATTCCTTCTTCATTTTGACAAAAATATCTTAATTTTGATGTAACAGTATTGGCTGGATTTTCAGCCAATGTAAATTCCGAAACCAATAGTCTCAATATATGTGTGAAGGAAGCTATAATTATATTATGATAATAATAAAGTTTTCAAATAAAGAAAACTTGAAAGAAAACTAAAGTATTTTAAATAAATAAAGTAAAGAACAAAAATATGTTACCTTCAAAATCTTGTGCTGGAATAAGAGATAATGTTTCATATAATCGTAATCTCACTAAAGCTATTGGAGCTTTTAAATGTTGACCACAGCTTTTAACTACAGAATTCATACTAAAAATAAGTTAAGGAAAATTTGTTATGGAAATGGTGTTCTCATTATATTTTTGTAGTAACTTTCTAAATACATACCATTATAAATACAATATATAAAGAAATTAAATGTAAAAATATGTAATTTATTTAATAATCATACATAAAGCTATTATAATATATACTATATTATTATATATATATATACATTTTCAATATACTCATTTTTTTAAAATAAAATTATTCCTGTAAAGGTGATATTACAATGATCCTAGGAAACTTAACCCCTATTTTTTACAGAGAAACAATATATGATTATAAATGTATATTATGTATCTATATTTATACCTTCAACCTCCCTTCTCCCAAATATATATGGATTTAAAGTACAATAATAAATTATAGTAATATAATTTATATATTTTTATAATTTAAGATTCTGAGCGAATCGAAGAATGTATTGGTTTTATAATGAGGTGTCTTTTTTTTTTTTATGTTTGAAAACACTTTCACTACCTAAAATAATGCTCAGATTTTTAAGAATAGCACATGTTTCCGGTTGGAAAGTGGATGTAGTTGGTACTTTATTTCGGTCATTTTTCGAATTTATCAAAATTGACCATAAGCGGTAAGAAAAACACAAAAAAATGACAAAAAACGGCATTTTTCACAAAAACTGAAATTTCGACGAATTCGATTACAATATTTCACGATAACTTGGGTAATTTTGAAGTTAGAGACTTGAAATTGTATAAGGAGTTTACATAGGGATTATATATAAATGGTGAAATTTTTGAACCATTACGTTAATTTTTCTACAAAATATAGTACTTTGAATATTTCGTAAAATACTCGTTTTTATGTATATGTTTGATAAAATTGGCAATTTTTGGTATTAAGGTCTGAAAATTTTACTGAAGTATATATACATATTACTTAACATCATATCTATATATTAAAATAAATTCTTCGCTTCGCTCAGAATCTAAAAATCTCTAGTCTCAATTTTTTTTAAAGTTGTTTTAAGTTGATATTTTTAGTTTAATCGAAAATATTATGAAAAAAATGACGAAAACACGGCATTATCTAAATGAACTTCGCTCAGAATTGTTTTTTGAATGCAACGGTTTATCATTGCATTCATATTCTAATTAAAATTAAACACTATGATTTGCACACCTATATCCCTGCGGCAGGAGTATCAGCTTGTCTTTTTAAATATAATTATTTAATTGATTACCTAATCATTAAAATTTACTATATATTTAATATTTACTTAATAAGCATTGCTAGAGCAGATTCAATTGGAATTAATAATCTTCTAATTATATCTTCAGTTACTAGCTCGTTACAATTGAATAAAAAACTATGGATAGATGCAAGAGCTCCTGCACGACCTTCCAAAATCAACTATTATGAAAAACAAAACAATCAATAATATTTATATATGTACAAATAATAATAAAAATAACAGACAAACAAATACATTTTTTTACCTGCCAAGTAAATGCATCACCTCTTGCCTTTTCTGATTCTAATTCTTTAGATGATCGTGGAAATGAATTTCTCCATAAAAGAAGCATACGTGGTAAAAGTCCTCTTACAACACTAACCCCTGAAAATAGAAATAAATTTATATGTTTTTAAAATATTTTTGTTTAATGTTTATAAACATTACCTAATGTCATAACACCACCAATTAACAACCACCCAGCTTGAGTTCTACTAAGTGATAATCGACTATTTTGACTAGCACTTCTTAATAAATCTTCTGCAGTATTAAAGATTATCTATTTATAAAAAACATATGACCAATAATAGTTATAAGAATGTACTTTATGTAACTATAACTTATAATACAAAATTTAATTTTAAAAACACTAACTTTCCCTCGCATATGAGGAATTCCTAATGGTGAAATATTAACACTTCCGAGTATACCAATGAGTACAACGCTATAACCAAAGATAATTTCTGGTGTGGCTCTTGTACTTTCAATATTCTCAATTGATCTAATAAATTAATAATTAGTTTAAACTTTTAACATAATTTATTTAATTAATACAAAATACCGATCAATTAAAGGAGTACATTGGCTTGGCAAAGCAATACAAACGCATCGAATACACCATGCAGCTGCTAAACGAGCAGCTAGACTTGGATGTACCATTACAGATAAAGCTGTCTCTATAACATCTACAAATAAAAGTAAACATTAAAATATTAAAATTGTATAAATAAATATTAAATAAGAACTTACTGCATGTATTATCCAAAATAAGGTTGTTTGCCATTGTTCCCATATTAAGTAACAAACATCCCATTTCTTGTAAAGCACAAACAAGAAAATGTTGACCAAATATTGTTTCTTGATTGAAATCTTTAGCGTTCTCTGGACTAAAATCTAAAGAAATATTAAATCCTTTATAATCAGTAAATTTCAACTTAAATATTAATTTTACCAATTGATGTCATTTGTTTTTTAACTATTAGAGCTAATTCTTTACAAGCAGATGACTGTGCTTTTTCACTTAACATTTGTCCCAGAACACTACGCAATATAAAGCTAATACACTTTCTAGAATATACAGCATCAACATGAGATGATGCAGATTTAGGATTGGCAACCAAATCTAAAATATGTCCCATAAAAGTACTTAAATTTTTTTCTAACCAACTAGCATCCAATGAATGAACAAATTCCACATAAGCCTATAAATATTAGAAATATAATTAGATAAATTAAATATACTTTCAAATTTATGTAATAATTAAGATACTTGCATATGTAACACCAACTCTAACTTCTCGATGACTACCAGTATTCCCTTTTATGATTTCTCCAGTACCTTTAAGAAAACCAGTACCACCTCTCAAAAATCCATTCATTAATATTGACAATGAATCTTCTAACGTAACATATTTTATTGATTTTGACATTTGAACTAAAAAAAAAAAAAAAAAATTTTAATTAAATAATTTAAAATATATTAAAATGAAAATTTAATTTCATACCTGAATGATATTCTTTATTTTGTATTTGTGTAGAAGCAATTAAAAATCCTAACAGTTTTGCTACAGAACACCTTACTTCATAATTAGAATTCTCAAACGATCGGAAACACAATGCAGCTACATTTTCTAAGTCTGATGTATATAAAAAACTAGAATGTTTTATCATTTCAAATAAACACTAAAAACAATAACATTATTAAAATGTATCATAAATACAATACTTAGATATATGTTACTTTTGCAGTGGCAGTACGAACAGCCATAACTCGATCAGTCAAAGAATGTCTAATAGCTTTATAGATATCTTTATGAATATTGCCCATAACACTACCCATTCCAGAACATATCTAATCACACATATTTATTAATAAATAAAATTATTAGAATATTAAATAAAAATAAGGAAGTATTAATTACTTTTTCTAGTGTTATAATTATTTCTACTCTCATTTGTGATTCAGCATTTTTAAGACACTTAATTAAAATGTAAACAGTTTCTTCGTAGGAACGTCCCATCATACGGCCCAAATTTTTATACATAAATCCCATACAAGTAATTGCAGCTCTAAATAGAATAATGTATAACAATAATTTAATTTACGAGGGATTAGAATACAGATCAATAATTGAAAAATCTTAAAATTACATCATTTATATGATTTTAGATGTAAAGTATTAAAATTAAAATTATAAATTATTATTCAAATATATTTTTCAATTCTTAATACATTAACTCTAATTTAAATACATAGTTGATAATATGATATAATTAATATTTATACATACAACTTTGTAGAAAAATATGCCAAAGAATCATCTTTGACGCGCAGTATATCATTACATTTGTTAACTGTATCAAAAAGAAGAAATGTATCACCAACATTAAACAGAGTGGACAGGCATTTTGCAATTAAAATTCTAGTAGGTGGACCTGGATTCTCTTGAATTAAATTAGTTAACTGGTCAACCATTTTCTTTTGACATTCTTTGATATCAACCTAAAATGTAATATAGATTAAATTGCATAATATAGTATATTTATTATTATTCAATATCAACATTTAAAATTTTAATAATAAATATAATTATTTTAGTATCTTACAAGTATATAAAATTTAAGTATGTAGGTTAACCTAGGTATATTAAACAATTAGTTTAAAATTTAATAAATAATAATCGAAAAATTATTTTATTTTTTTGTGCATAATAAATAGTCCAGTACTTTTAACTGAGTATTTTGATAAGTATTAAAATTAAAATTACAACTAAAATATTAGTATTTGAATAGAGTATATTAATATAGTATTTAGTGCAATGGATTATTTGATACAATTTATATTATAATGCATTAATTAAAATTCTTACTTTTTTAGAAGTTAGCAATACTTTATCTAGAAATCTTAGCCATTCAAAGATAAAAACAGGTCGTTTAGTTTCTGGTAATTGTTTAAGGGCTTCTTCGTTTAAAAGCAAACTATGACTCAATTCCATAATAACCAATTACATTGAACTAAATAAATATAATAAATAAATAATTCAACAAAAGTTATAGTATACAGTAGTACGACAAGAGTTCCTAGTTAAGAGTTCCGGCCTCCGGGTAAATTAGTTTACGATTCACAATCACGAATCACAATTCATGAACATTAATATCGTAAATCGTAATCATAATAAAAACAAATTAAAAAAGTAAAAACAGTAAAAACATGATAATCAACTTGTTATCTCAAATCACTGCTCCGTTATGGTCCGGCATGACCATGGCCATTGGCCAATGAGCAAGACGATATTTTAACAGGAAAGTATTTTGTTTTAAGCATGACACTATGACAGTAAATAGAGTAATGTATCAAATGACTTATCTATTTATTTTGTCATGGTTCTAAGTCTTAGCACACCTATATAATATGGAATTTTTAATTATTATAAAATAATGTAGTTTATCTTTATACTTTTACAGAACAACTGTACTACTGTAGAAAATAATTGCAACATGCAATACCATATATTTCATCACTTCATCAAAGAAATATTTTATCCGAAAATAAAACTATAGATATATTAATATTTGTTACATTAAAAAATACTTAAAATTAAAAACAATTTAAACATTTAATTATTCTACAAATTTTTCAAATACCTACCTAATGACTAATGAGTAATGGGAAAATAAGTAATAATAATGACATATTAGTATATTACTATATATACTATATTATTATTATTTATTTGGACTATTTGGAGACTTGGACATAGGCGCAACTAGAGCCTAAATATTGGGGGTGCTAAAATTATGTACCTAACAAAAAATAAACCGTGCCCCCACACCATCAAGTGCTATTTCCCAATTATTTATGTCTTTATGAATCACTATTACAATTCTAATTAAACATATTTTATTATCCTAATAAGTAGACATTTACAATTTATATTTTTTCTAAGTTTCATGCAGTATTATCAGTTTATTATATTCATAGATTACAATATTATAAGACATTTGAACAAAATAGTTCTAAATAAAACTTTAAAACTTAAAATTGTCAGTATTTTACTGTAATTATTATAATAAGACCTAAAGAAAACAAGGGGTGCTAAATATTAACTCAGGGGTGCTAAAGACCCTCTTGCGCCCCCCTAGTTGCGCCTATGGACTTGGAGTAGATAACACTAACACAAAAGAAATTGTACGACTAAAATAATCAACTATAGAAAACTTGTAATCAAGGTGGATATTATCCACCTTGATATTACATTTCCATCATAAATCCATAGACCTTTTACTAAGGTAAAGTCAAAGAACATGTTCTGTGGTAAAGTAGTATAAAGTCAAGGCTGGTAAGGGTAACCTAATTAGGACATAAAATTTATGTTTAAAACCGAAGATCGATACTGGAGTTTGAAGCATGTATAGGTCTAATATTTAGGAATCGACAATCGAGATCAGAGTTATTAATCTATATTCTAAAATTACAAGCAAGGTGGATATATCCACCTTGTCTTGTGTAATATAGAATAAATGTACCTAACCTATACACTATACTCTATGTCTATAGTTCTATACATCCGTGGGCTTTTAATAAGTTTAAATAATTATTTGTAACGATATTATTACCTCTTCATAAATCTTTTTTTTTCGGTGCGTTTTCGGTTTCGTCTGTTTATTGTTTATAAATTGTAGTTTACTATTGTTTTCGAATTAAATTTACTGTTAATTTATATCACTTCGTAATTTTATTCAACCATAACAAATACTAACTGTTTTTTAACATTATATTATATTATATTATTATTATATTATTAGTATATATTAAAATCAATATTAGTATGAATCGCTAACAGCAGAAATGGTAAATTAATACGCACTACATTTCTATAAATAGCACAAAACTCATTATACAATTTATTTCTTTATTGAATAAAAAGTAAAAATAAATAAAGATAAAGATAAATAAAATTAATTTAATTTAAATACACTTTGGTTAGGTTTTAGGTTTTTTTTTTTTTGTTTTTTTTTTTTATTCTGTAAACATTTTTACTGCCCAAAATAATCCTCCGATTATCACGAATAGGGTATGTTTCCAGTAGCAAAGTGGATCTAGTTGGTACTTTATTTAGGTCATTTTTCGAATTTCTCAAAATTGACTATAAACGGTAGAAAAAACTTCGAAAAAATGACGAAAAAACGGCATTTTTCATGAAAAATGTAATTTTGACGAATTCAATTTCTATATTTTTCGATAACTCGGGCAATTTCAAAGATAGAGACTTGAATTTTTAGTAGGTATTAGGGTCTGAAAATTTTACTGAAGTATACTTATATATTATTGAATATCATACTAAAATATTAGAAAAATCCCTAATCTCAATTTTTTTTTATACCTGTTTTAAGTTGATATTTTTAGTTCAAACGAAAATTATAATCTGACTGAACTTCGCTCAGAATCGTTTTTTTGAATGCAATGGTTTATCATTGCATTCAAATTCTAATTAAAATTAAACGCTATGATTCGCACACCCTGTATCCTGTGCGGCAGGAGTATCAGCTCATCTTTTTTTTAAATTTTAATCACAAGAATTTATGTGATTAAAATTTTGACATTTTTTATTAAATATTTAAAATGCAAAATTGTATCACACATAGGTATAGGCCTATAGGGATTATATAGATATAGGTACACATATAGTACATAAATGAACACCCTATAATATTTTCAAGTCTTTAAGTTTAAGTTCAATATAAATGCTCATAACTAATATATAGAATATATGCTTATATCTGCTAGTCAATTTTTGTAAGCAAAACAATTTTTTAGTTACTAACACAATGTTTGAAGTACCGAAAATAAGACGGTATACATCATACATGGGTAGCACCAGGGGATACTAATCGTTTCCAAATTGATTATTAATTAGCAAAGAACCATTTCAAGAAACAAATAATATAACAAGTCACAGTTTCTCTGGCGCGGAAATAGATAGCGATCATAAATTTATAACCTAGTAGCGATGAAGTACAAAATAACACATAAGAAAATTACAAAGCGACCCAAACATAATATATGGGACGTAGAAGAACTCAAAAATGAAGAAACAAAACAAGAGTTCCAAAACAAAGTTCAATAGCTGCTGGTATCGACTCTCCATGGGATGAAGTATTGAAGTGGTTAACAATCTGTTGTGGAATCAATTGGATTTAGGAAACTGTATCCAAGGAAACCACCAGATTTGCAACGACAAGACAAGAGCCTTTAGTAGAGGAGAAGAAGAAGAAAATACTGAGATATAGTTTTCCCAGTTTTCGTGGACTCACGGTATTATATATTAATATTCATCTAATTTTAATATGTTTTAAAAAAATATTCGGGTATTTATTTTTAAATATTATTTCGAATAAAATCGCAATGCTACCCTTCTTAAATCTTAATCCATTTACCATGACACATATTCAGATTGAATTCATACAAATTCATTGACTGATTATTAAATATGAAAAAGTTATTAAATAACAATAAATAATTAATACAAATTAATGTAAATTTATAAATATTTTTCATAGTTTTATTCATAAGTCTTCACAAAATACTAAAATAGTCGAGGACCCTGGTCCGTGGGTGTTCATCTTCATATACTTTATCATTTTATCAAAATTACCTATTTATTTTTTTATCGTTTATCTTGATGTGTGCAAAATACAAACCTAATCTCTTTCCTATGATTAGTGGTTATGACTTATCACTTATGAATTATGAGTATGACGTGCCCATATTATTTTTCTATGGACGTGCCTATAATCATAATCATGAATTAAGATAGTACTATCTTAATTCATGATCATAATATAATAAATATTAAATATATTATAACATCATCATGCCTATCATATATACATATATTGGCATATTGCCATTTGCCATATTGGAATCTATTTCATTCTACTCATGTTTCTTAATAATTAATATACGGCTAAATAATTATTTTTACCCATGGGCTATGGTATTTTAGTAGGTATAATATCTATTATCTATTCTCAATTTCTCATGCTTCTATAATACGTGAGCTGTGAATAACTATGGAATGGATATTATTATATTAGATAGGTACCTAATAAATAAAATTAAAATAATATTGCATTAAATTTAGTGCTGTATTGCTGTCTTGGACCAAAATGGATGATAGGAGATTAAGCGATGATTAAGAAGATGTTAAATAGTTACTTAAATTAAAAATTAATTGTATAACTTTAATTTGTTATAATGTAATATAATAATTATTACTGAATATATTAAATTACTAATTTCGTTGATTGGTATTCAAATATAAAAATGAACATACTATGATAATCAACGATCGTTTGATTTCTTCCTCGTGTGTGATCGTGTAAATGCTTAAAATTTAATGTATTAAGTAATTACAAATATATTTATCTATATAGTTTTCGTTAAACATATTTAATACCTATATGCTATACCACATTACAACATATAATTCATTAAAATATTTGTTTCTCTTGTAATTTTTTTATCGTATCAATTTTAATACAATGGTAAGTTATATATATATATTTTTGTTTTTTTTGTTTTAGGTAAATAAATATATAAAACTATTTGAACGTGTCGTAAAAATATTTTATTTTTGAGTCATATTTTTTTTCAAATTCTTAAACAGATATATGTATAACAAAATTTATAAACTTAATTTAGGGTATATTTCGTTCCTTTTTCTATATTGCTGGTGGAGGATTTATATTGTGTACGGGAACAAATTTGATGACACTTAATGAACGGTTTTACAAAAAATATGTTATTCCTTCATTATTTATGTTTGATCCAGAAAGAGCTCATTATTTTTTAATATTTGCTGGGAAATATGGTCTTATACCAAAATCATTATACAAAGATCCCCCTATATTGGTAAGTTTTCATTAGATTTAACAACTTAAGCAATTATATTATCAGAATATAATATATAGAAATATTACATTTTTAGAAAACAAAATTATGGAATTTAAATTTTACTAATCCAATAGGCCTCGCAGCTGGGTTGGATAAACAAGGTGAAATAACAAAAGCACTACATAATGTTGGTTTTGGATTTGTAGAAGTTGGTTCAATAACACCACAGCCTCAATTAGGAAATGACAAACCAAGAGTATTTAGACTTTTAGATAATCAGGCTATTATTAATAGGTAAAATTAAAATTTTTTTATAAAATATTTGTCAAATTTATCATACAAACCTAACATAATCATGCAGATTTGGATTCAATAGCGATGGTCATAATGTTGTGTTTGAAAGACTTAATGAACTTAAATTTTATCAAAATTTTGATGGTATAGTTGGTGTTAACTTAGGAAAAAACAAAGAATCTAAAGATGCAATTTCTGATTATGTAAAAGGAATTGAAAAATTTTGTCAAGTTGCAGATTATTTTGTTATAAATATTTCAAGGTAAAATAATTGAGTTTAATTAGTAAATAGGTATATGAATATAAAAGTAATATATGTGAATTTATTTTAAGTCCTAATACTCCTGGTTTGAGAAATCTACAAAAAAAAAAAGATTTATTGAGTCTACTTTCCAATGTTATAGAAGCAAGAAATAAATATTGTGGTGAACATAAAATACCATTATTATTAAAGATTTCTCCTGATCTTACTGACCAAGATAAAAAAGATATTGCTGATGTAATTAATAATAAAAAAGTAAGTTTCTATTTATATTTAAAATAATAATCTTAACGAAAATAGCTCTTGTTTTAGTATCGTATTGATGGTTTAATAATTTCAAATACAACAATAAAACGAATTGGTGTTTATGGTAATCCAAATGCGTTGGAACAAGGTGGTCTTAGTGGAAAACCATTACAAGATGTATCTACAACATTAATAGCAGAATTTTATAAATTAACAAATGGTAAATTAAAACAAATTTAAAATTATCAAATATTATATATCATTTTATGTTTTATGGACAATTAAGAAATTATGAAAATTCCTAATCAGCTAAAAATCATAGCTTAGGAAATTTTAACATTTTCCAACAATAGTAGGCAATGAGAAAATAATTTAAATTTTTTATTATTAATGTTAATGTATGTATACGTTATATTATATTATTAATATTAAAGTATATTTATTATTTAAAAAAATATATACATTTTTATTTTTATAACTCAAATTTTCATGGCATTTTCAATTACAAATTTTGGATGATGATTTGTTTACTTTTTATTGGCATCTAATAAATTACTATTTGCTGAAGCTGTTTCTCGGAGCAAAATTTTATCTACTTGGTCTACTAATTTTAAAACTGTGGCACATCAATTATTTTGTGTCTTTTACAAGATTTACAATTCACAATCATTACTACAATACACAATCATTTTAATATAAAAAGTTAACACGCAGATACTTGCAAACATTTAATAGAATATTAAATATAATAATTATAAATTTATAATTCCAATATATATAATAATTATAATAATTACCTAGGCTTAGGTATAAGGAACAGCACCTGATTTCAATAATGCAATATTACTTTAAGTAAAATAAAAAAAAAAAAAAAATGAACAAATTGCTTTAATACTGTATTAATACCTAAAGTGAACAGGAAATGATGACAATTCCTAATTGGTTTAGGAATTTTCAACATTTACTAGAAATTGTCATCATTTTCTGAAATGTTAACATTTCCGGTAACATACATGTTTTGCAACATTCATGTAAATATATATTTTATGTAAATAATTTATGTATAAAACAACTTTTTCTATTTTTTTAATAATTAGGTGAAATTCCAATTATTGGTGTTGGTGGAATATTCAATGGTCAAGATGCATATGCTAAAATTAAAGCTGGCGCTTCACTCTTACAAATTTATACATCTTTTATTTATAATGGCCCATCAGTTCTAACTAATATAAAAAAAGAACTAGAATGTCTTCTGAGGTAATAACAAAAGTAATTTAAATAATATTTTAATTAGGTACAAGTTTTAATAATAGTAAATTAAATTAGGTTTAATCTTTGACAATATTAAATTTTTATTTTTATTACATTTAAATTGTAAACTTAACCATACATGTTACTTCTTAAACTATGATAGATTGATAGATATAAACATTTTAGTTCTAATTAATGATGTTAATTAGATATAACTATATAAGTTTATATTAAATGGAATTTGTTTGTCAACATCTTGCCAATGTATCAAAAAATATTTATCGTTCAGATTTTACAATAGGTTACTCAAAGATCATATTTATTGAAACAAATATATTAAATTATATATTACACTTCATTAGAAATACTAATTTTTTTATAGTGTTTATAATAAATGATATTACTTATAGAACATTAATATTTCTTGAAATGTGTAGAGTAGCATTTCTCAACCAGGGGTATGTGAAGAAAAAAAAAGAAAAATTTTATTTATTTTTGATTTATCGTCTAAATATTAATAAATGTAATAAAAAAATATTAAAATTTTTTGTAATCGAGATAAAAATATATACAAAATATTGTAAACATTGTATGATAAATAAAAAATATTTCTTTATTTTCTAGTTTCTACCAGTGGTGCATTTACGGGGGGTGATAGATCCCCTCCCTTGGCCTTTTTTTTTTTTTTTTTATACATATTCAACGATTTAAAATTGTTAATTTTATATTTATGGTATTATGTAATATTACAGAATTACAGAATAAAATTATCACAATATTGATATATTTCATTATAAAATTGAAGTTGAATAATTAGACGAAGTATTTTTAGTCAAAATATTATAGTTGTTATAGTTATTCGTAGCAGTGGCGTATTTACGGGGTATCAAGGGGATCAATCCCCCCTCATGGGCTGTAAAATATGTAAATAATTATAGCCATCATATTAAATACTATTTTAGATTCTGAGCGAAGCGAAATAAATAAGAATGTATTGCTGTATTGGTATTACAATGATGTGTGATTTTCTTTTTTATGTCTGAAAACACTTTTACTACCCGAAATAATGTTCTGATTTTAATGAATAGCATATGTTTCCGGTTGGAAAGTGGATGTAGTCGGTATTCTAATCAGGTTAAGTTTTTTAATTTCTCAAAATTGACCCTAAGTGGTAGAAAAAACGGCATTTTTCACGTAAACTGAAATTTCGACAAATTCGATTTCAATATTCCACGATAACTCGGACAATTTTGACGTAAGATACTAGAAAATTTTATTGAGTGTTTAAATAGGTACTATATATATGTGGTAAAATTGTGGAACCGTTACGTTAATTTTTTTTACAAAATATAGGACTTTGAATATTTCGTAAAATTATCGTGTTTATGCATATAATGTTTGATAAAATTAGTAATTTTTGACATTAAGGTCTGAAAATTTTACTGGTGTATATTTACACATTACATATTAATAACAATCATTAAATATTAGTAAATATTTTTAACATCATATCAAATTATTAGAAAAATTTAAAGTCTCAATTTTTTATAGCTGTTTAAAGTTGATATTTTTAGTTTAAACGGAAATCTTCCTATCTATACGAATATTCTTCTTATTATTTCTTAATAATTTTAGTTTTTACAATAAAAATTAATAGAAAAACTAAAAAATATGGAAAATTTTATTAAAGCATACTGATATATGTCTTAACGAATTTCCAAAATATGAGGAAAATCTCAAGACTCAAATTTTTTTATAGGTATTTAAAGTTGAAATTTCAGTAAAATTATTTATATTGAACATATAGAGACTGATAAATGTAAAAAAAATTAATCGGCACATTATTTGATAGTAACTTTGGTGGTTGGGCGGGGGTCGGGGAATCATATTGGAGTTTGTGACCACTTAATAAATTCTTATCCCCCCTTAACAAAATCCTAAATACGCCACTGGTTTCTACCATTTAACTTTTTCAAAATGTTTTATTTTTCTGTTTAATAATGGAATTTTAGGGATATAGGCCATTAGAGGGAACTTGAAAATGTAATAATATTTCAAGGAGTACGCGAATGTAAAATGATTGAGAAACATTGGTATAGAGAAATAAAGATATGATTATTACTATTTATAGAGTGAAACTGAATACTTATATTATAATCTGTGATTATTTTATGAAATTTTGTTACTTGTTAATTTGTCATTATTAAAACTATATATATAGTAATAGTTATTTACAGAATATATTTATCTAATGTCTATAATATTAAATTATTCATTTTTTTTTTTTTTTTAATAAAAATTTGTTGTGAACTGTATATACTGTAGTAATATACTAAATTTCTAATTTAATTATTAAATACTCTTATATAATTATCAAATGATCATAACCAAGTAGTAACAGTACAATAAATATTTTTAATAAAATGGCAAGGTGTTAACAACCACTCATATGTGTACATATCCATTCCAAGTGTTCCATTTACATACATTAAATTCGATCAGTTGATACATTTCACTAATTACCTGAGTAATTTTTTAGATATTTAGTATACAGTTTAATATGTTGTCTGAAATTGTAGAATACAGATTTATCTATTGTGATAATTTTGCTTTATATTATTTAAGAAAAGTATGTGTTTGATTTTGAGTTAAATAACATTAGTAACTTAATATTGTAACACATGGAAATTCAAATTTCTCAAAATTTAAAAGCACTGACATAATGGATATGATCATTAATAAAACTTAATATATTTTAAATTTTAAGTTTGTACTTATATCATTTATATGATTTTAGAAAAGATAATTACAACTCAATAACTGATGCAGTTGGTGCAGACTATAAAAAAAATGAAAATTAATTGGAATTTAATTTAAATTTTATTTTAAAATGTAAAATTTTTTTTAACTTATTATTTTAAATTTATTATGTAATGTAAAATATGTATGACAATTGGAAAATATAAAATAAAAAATAACTGATTACAATTTTATTTATATTATAACTTTAATTTTAAAGCAATTTTCTAGTCTCTAACTTCAAAATTATTTGAATTATTGTCAAATATTGAAATTGATTTCGTCGAAATTTCAGTTTTTGTGAAAAATGCCGTTTTTTCATCATTTTTTGGTTGTTTTTTTTACTGCTTATGTTCAATTTTGAGAAATTCGAAAAATTACCTAAATGAAGTACCAACTAGATTCACTTTCCAACCGGAAACATGCTATTTGTGAAAATCGGAGCATTATTTTGGGTCTTCAGTGTTTTCAGAATAATAATAATAAAAAAAAAAATCACACATTGTAAAACTAATACATTCTTCGCTTTGCTCAGAATCTTATATATTTTATGGGTTGGTCTTTTTTTTATGATATAAAAATCTTTGTTTTCTGTTTTTAAAATTAAATGATAATCCATCATAAAATACTTGATAAAATTATATAGGAAAAATGTATTTTAAAATAAGAAAGAGGATTAGTTCAAATAACATGAATTATTAAAAAAAAAAAAATATGTACGTATAAATATTACATTTCTATGTTTAATTACATTTTTCAAATAGTAATAATTCTAAAAATATTCTTTGTCTTATAAAGTTTTTTTATAAACACTGATATTTACAAACTACAAACACTTACACTATTGGATAAATCTACTTTTCCATTTAATGTTTTTTTTTGTAGTTTCTAAATAAACAAATAAACAAATATATAAATTATGATTTATGTCGTATAATAATAATAAAAAATAAATGTATACAAAATACCTTATTAAATAAATTTGCCATGATTTTATTTGTTGCATATTCTTCTTTACGTTTTATTACTATTTTTTTATTTTTAACTTCTGGACATTTTCGATAGTTACGTTCTGTAAGTTTTCTCATTTCTTTTTGGCTCATTATTCGTTTAACAGCTAATAATAAATAGTCATGTAATAATTCCTACATTACTATTTAACAACTTTAAATTAAATACCTATAAAATATTTACATAATTACCTAATGGATTAGGTGGAAGTTGATTTTCACAATTATTTGTTAATAGAAAATCTCTTTTTAATGTTTTGCGCTCACTTCTTAAATGGGCTATTTTAGACAAAATATTTTGTCTTTCTTTTACTTGACAAATATAATCTGGACGATTCATCATTAAATATTCCTATAAATATAAATATGTTATATATACTAAATAAATGTTATAAGTTTAATATTGATTTATTATAGCTTTTCACAAACGGCAACAATATTTAATATATTATATTCATTCATATCATAAATATCTGTAGAACAATAAAATATTACACCGGCTATTTATATTAATTTCAAAAAATTAATCTTGCAGTTACAATATGTTTAAACTTCAGTTTATACAAATATATATTATGATTACTATCAAAAGTAAGTTAATTGAAACTTTTTAATCAAATAAGAATTTATATACCAATTGAAAATCTTCATAAATAATATGTACCTTAATGAATTTCAGATTTATGCTTTATATAATAAATTAAAATTTTATATATCCAGATATGTATAATAGTAAATTATGATTTATTTATAACTAATAATTAATGGAAACAATAATTTATCATTATTTTACTAATTGTATTTATTTAAGGAGTAATTACACTATACTAATCTAAATGATAGAAAGTATTAATATAATAGTAATAGTTAAGGGTTAAACTAACTATTAATACATTTGTAAACATGGTTATGAAATTATCAGTCTATAATATATTATGATTCTAAAATCATTTTTGTAAAATATTATATTCCAGAAATTCCCAATCTTTTAATAGGTGCGATTCATTTTAAAAAAATGATTTTTGTTACCTATCTTCCAAATCCTAGTGATGTTTTTTCTTTCTTTTTTTGCTCATGGTATAGTATAGTTTTATGATGGGTTTTTAAATATAAATTTATAAAATAAAATTTAATATCAGCGAAAAGTATATAATATGTCTAACTATAGGCCAGCGATTCTCAATATTTTTAGGACTGCGATACAAATTTTCTTCCAAAAATCTATCGCGACCCCTATAGTTTTACATTTACAGAATCAAAAAAGTAATTTCAAAAAACAATTTTTTTCTATTTTATTACCCGTTGTAATAATTCCCGTAATAATAATTATTATATTACTTTTTACTTCTATATAGTTCTATAGTCTATACAATTTAAAAAAAACATACATTTATTACAATCTGTATAATTAAAAAAATTTGTAACCCACAGTTTGAGAAACGCTGCTATAGGCATTGTACATTATATTAGTATTATAATAGTATAATAAAAAGTAATTGGTATTTATAATAAGAACAAAAAAAAAAAAAAAATAAAAATAAAAATTTAATTAATTATTTTTATTTCTTAAAAATAAATAGGTATATAGTATATTTTAAAAAAAATTATGACCCATCAAAATTTTTATCACGGACCACTTTGGTTCGAGAGTCGCGACCTACAGTTTGGTTACCTCTGTTATATTCTATTAACATAATTTTGTTTCTACATTTTTCAAGCCTTTAATTGAGATAATTACAAAGTCTTGTTAAGTGTATTAAAAAATTGTGTGTTTGGTTAGTCTAAAAGCATGATTAAATATTAAAATATAAATATAAATATTATTTTGATGTTTATTAATATCATTATTTTCTTAATATCTGTCTAATAGTGAACAGTTTGTAATATTTTCAGTATGCAATTTTATGTTTTTAAATGATATAAATAATTATTATCAATATTATAATTTTCAATTATTTAAATAAATACTCGTATTATACTAAAAAATTATAACAACATTAAAGGATAATTTATTGTATTAGGTACTTAAATTACTACATTTCTCTACATAATTATTAGACAGTCTAAACAATTTACTGAAATCAATACCTTTAAACTTGATTGAGGCTGTAATGGGACATCAATAGTTTGACAGGCTACTGAAACTGAAGAATTTTGTTGATTTTTTATTGATTTATTATTAACCTAAAATATAAATTGTATAATTAATTAATTATTACTAAATTATTTTTTTGTACTATAAATAACTAGTTGATCATACAAGATTAGTTTTTTTTTGGTATTTTGAGGAAGGTTTAAATATTATGTCATAACTGATAGAGCTTTTATTGTTGGTTGATTGTAATTGATGATCAACTGAATAAGTTGCACCACTCTGAGATGAACCTTTTGTATTATTTTTAGAACACATTTCATTGACTTTTAATGGATGAGACAAAATCGCTTTAAATTTATTATCATCTTTTTTTTGTTTTTCATCAATGACAAAAAGAGTTTTTCTACAACAATTTTTAATTGAATTTGGTTCATCAAAAATAATTCCTTTTTTATAATGAACATGATCACAAATTGTTGTTGATGATTCAGCATCAGTCATTAAATCTAATTTTGAAGCATCTGAATATTGTTTAGAAGAAATAGTTGAATTTGATTTATTTGTAGTAGTAAATTTTGAACTTGAACTTGAAGTTGAAGGTGTACTTTGTCTGTAAAATTTTAATATGAAAATAAATAAAATAAAATTATTTTAACATATATTAACTCACAATTGAATATTTTAATAAATTTTTAAAAAAAATGTATTAGCTTATAAGTATTACATTTAAAACTACCAAGTTATATAAATGTATTCTACCTGCACATTTTGTTTGTTTGTTTTTGTTTATATGAATTCCAATTCTTTTTTAATTCTTCATGAGTATTTAATAACCTGATAAATTTTAAAATTTAACAAAATAAATAGAATAGTTATTATTCCAAAATAAATTTTAAAAATATAAAATATAATTTTAAATTATTTAATATACATATACATAAATCTTTTAAATATAGGATATATTTATACTAAAAAATGAAGAAGAGATTATTAAATGATTTAATTTATATACTTAAATTAATTTGTCAATTCATATTTAACTATAGTTAAGCATGACTATTCTCGATAGGTGATATCCTATTGTAATCAGTAAATTAACATATAATAATTATATTAATATTATATATAATTAGTATTATAAAACACTTTATCTTTTTTTAAAAAGAGTGAAATTTATATTAATATTTCTTTTATAAAAATATTAATTTTAGTGAATTAAGAATAATTTTTAGTACATTATATTTACATTATATAAATTAGGAACAATAATTATTTTTCAAAAATTTATCTTTTCGTTAGTTATCTTTGTTTTATATAATAATAGACTTTATATATATTTATTTTTTGGTTTTTTCAATTAATTAATAAAAATATTTGCTATCATTCTTATAAGTGTTTTAACTTTTTAAGCTTATATTTAAATCTATAAAAGTTATATAAATATACCATGACTATAAAATTATTTAAAAAATATAGCAAAAATATTGTGTAACATTTTTGTTGCATTAATATAAATTTTATGTACTTAATCTTTCTTAAGTAAAAATAAATTAAAATCAAACTTTTTTAAATTTTTCAAATGCGATATTTGGCTGTTGATCCAAAGCATTTGATTTTCTCTTTCAGTTTTCATATAGTTTGTATGGAACCAAATCATCTGTTTCTTGAATTCTTTATTTAAATCGTTACAATTAGGTTTACCTATGTGATTTATAAATTAATTAAATAATTTTTAGTGTAATAATAATTAATAAGAAATAAGACTACTCATACCCATATTCAAATACCAATTAAATTAAAATTAACAAAATAATATAATTATTCAACATCCAACATTAAATCAAATATAAACAATTTGCTGGAAGATATCAAAAATCATATTAAGGGGATTGACCAGTCATTGAAATTTATTTAAATCGTTATATTCAATATACCTAATGTTAGTTCTAAGTATAATTTTAAAATAAAAAATTTCAAAAAATTTTTATTCTTCAAATTTTAAGTTGTTAAATTGACTTTGAATATTGAAATTTTACATTTTTATTTTAGTCACAACTAATTAACCTTTATATATAGACATTTGTAATCTTTAATACATATTAAGCTGACCATTCTTGATATACTACCATTTTCCGATTTTTGAAACATGAATTTTTTTTTAAAGTTATAAGTATTCAAAGTTCACCATTTTTTTGAACATCGTTATTATTAAATATCTTATTAAATAATTAAAATAAAATAAAAAACTCCATATCAGTATATAATCAATAGAATTAAGAAATAGTATGATTTTTCATAAAAAAAATATATGAATAATATTGAATAAGCTGTGACGGAAATAAGTTTTGAGGTGTTTAAATTTATTGATTCACGCACGCACAACGTAAATTACTACATTGCATAGTAGAAATATAAATTATTATAGTTTACGATACTAGTAACGCGCTCCTACGGAATTCTTCGATAACGTTATCGGTCAATCCCCCTTAATTATTAATATTCTGATTACACGAAATAATAATACGGTTTACATTTATACATTTTATTTAATATAGGTTTATATTCTTAAATAAGTTAACTATTAAGACAACAAAAATTGGAACATAATTTTTAATATCAATAAAATATATTTATTATATATAATAATAAAATTAATAATTACCTAATATTAATGAAAAAGAATTTGGCCTCCATAAGTAAAAAGGTTGCCAATCCCTGGCTTAATTTTATTTTATTTTAAAATTTAGTTGCAGTATTCAAATATTTAAAAATAAAAATAAATAAATAAAAAAACATGGGCAATTGTGCTTACGCTGTAGGGAAATTTTCAAATCAAAATTTCATCAATAAAACACTTATTCTATTTTTATATAGATAGTTTTAACTTATGAAATAAAAATATAATAAAAGGAAAAATAAATTTTTGAAAGGAAAAGAGAAACGTATTTTAATAAATACAAAGACACGCAATAAAAAAATATAGAATTTATGAAATATTATTGTAATAAATCTTAATCGGAATTATATTGCAATCTTAATGTTAATGCTAATCTAAAAATCATAATTGAATGAAGTAGTGAATGCATAATTCATAAAATGTATAATAAACAATAAATTAACTGATCTACTTATTGCATTAATAGTCATTACTAAGACTAAGATTGAGAAAGACAAAAATTAAGACCAAACAGGGAGAAAGCACATCATTGTTGTAAAAATTTTCTAAGAAATATGTAAAATTACCTTACATGAGCTAAAAATACTTAAATTCATTATAACAATATTAAAATTAAAATTAAAATAAAATAAAATAAAATGATAAAACTTGCTTTGGTCATCAATTTTTGAATAAAATTCCAAA
This sequence comes from Tetraneura akinire, assembly GCA_021307375.1. NCBI lineage: Eukaryota > Metazoa > Arthropoda > Insecta > Hemiptera > Aphididae > Tetraneura > Tetraneura akinire. The sequence goes on along the minus strand of JAIUCT010000133.1, from coordinate 610,325 downwards.
TCATCTTTATTTTTATTAATTGTATTTGGTTTAGTAGATGAAAATTCTTTTGCATTTTTATTCTTATATATATTTGTAAAACTATTTGGAAATGTACATTGCACACTTTGATTTTTTTGTTTCTGCAATTACATATTTTATGAAAAAAATTATATAATTCAATTTTATACATTATTTAGAAGAGAAATTAGTAAAAAACATCAAAATCAATTATTTATATTCTATACTTAATTTTTTATTTTCCTAACTGTAAATTAAATTGTGTGTGTATATTATATATATATATATATATATATATGATTTCATGAATTAATAATTTCATTTTTAATAAGTAATAATAAATATTTTTATAATAAAATTGTTAAATAAACATTATGTATTTATCAAGTATTATCCAAATTCAGAATTATGGAAATAGTTTTTAAAAATTTAAAATATGTAATGTGGTGGTATGTTATTATAATTTAACTTATGTTTAAAAATATATTCTATAAAATCAATATCAAAATGTGAATACTAAACATTAAAAATTTTATTATAAATGTATATTATGTTATCTAAAAAAAAAAAAAATTGCTAGGTAAACATTTTTACTAGAAAATATAAAATTATGTTTATTTTATTAATCTTTGTACCTAATTACTTACATTAGATGGAGTGCATATTTTTTTTGATTTGCATTTCTGTAAATCAATATGTCGTCCAGAATCCATAGAAAATTCATCATACTTTGAATCAAAATCATCACCATATCGTGATGAAGTTATTGGGGATGTAAATGTTATTGTACTTGAATTATTATCTAAAAATTGTAATTTATAATTTATTTATTATTTATATCATTCATAATTATATTACTTTTTTTATTATTGACAATCGTATTAGCAGTATTTGAAGTTTGAGAAGTAAAATCTTGCCTAATGGGAGTTTCATCCGTATCTGATGTACTTTTTATTGGTAAATCCTTATGAACATTATTGTAATTTTTTAAAAATGTTTCAATTATTTCTTTAAATATTTCCTTTCTTTGAAGTTCACTTGTTAAACCATTCGCTTTCATTGCCTCTACCAACATTTTAGTGCTCTGTTTAATTTCTTTATCTGAATAATCCTCTAATTCATTATTTCTCCCTCTGTAATAAGCGTTACCGGATAAATATTCAAAGCTATTTACTCTATCAGTAGTAGTATTAGTAGAATTATGAAATTCTTTTGCCACCCAAGAACCAGCAGTGTCAGCACTTCCTAATGTACTATTCGATTCTTTACTACTGTGTGATGATTTTTGTTCATAATTGGATTCAATATTTAAACTTTCCAACTTTTTTTCTTGTTGATTGAGAATCAAATCAATGTGTTTTTTATTGGGTTGTTTATTATTTATAGTATTAAACAATTTTAATTTATGGACTACTGTTGATACAGAGAGTGACGAAGCCATTGGTGATCTACATTTTGGTAAAGTATTACTCTTTAAAGCTGTAAATGGTAATGCTTCAAATGAAGCAGATTTTTTTTCTTTAAACAAATTGATTCCATTTAAATTTATTAATGAATTACTCTTTGTATGTATATTAACTTTTTTCTTATATGGTGTTGAATTAGCATTATATACAAGACTATTCATTGCAATTCTTTCTATAGTACTTAAATCATGATTTTGTTGGTTAGACATATCATATCCTACATCTGCTCCGCTATCCCATTCCAATGGTTTTGTTGAGCATATACTAGAAGGAGAAGAAGCATTTAATATTTTTGGTGTTTCCAACAAACTTTGCTCACTTTCTGTAAGAGATACATCATGTTGAATACAATCAGAAGTAGATGGAACATTATGTATGTTAATTGTTATATTTTTTGAATGATCAATTGTATTTATATCATTATCATCGAGACTACTGCACGGGGAGATAATTATGTCTGAAATAACACTTTCGAAATCTGATATTCCTGACATAATAAATAATTATACATTAAACATAAAATAAGTTATTTACTACTTAACCATTGCTTTACACTATTAAATAAATAACTATTAAAGTAAAAATTATATTAGAAAAATATTATAATACAAATACAATATAGAAAAGAGATGAGATATATATAAATATAATAAGTGTTTAATAATTATTATTTATTTTAATTATTAGTTTTACTTAATATTTATGTTGTAAAATACATTATACATATTATATTTTATCTTTTAATATGTCACAAATTCAAACTTAATTATTTTATTCTAACATTCCAATTTCTAGGTCCTAACGGAACTCCATAATCATATTATTATCTTATGTTTACATTTTTTATTTGATAATAACATACGTCTATGCCACGGTTATCTACTCAGGTTGGGAATCGGCCTATACTTCTCCGTGCTTCTCCCATAGAGAGTTATGATCGCGTGGCGTTCGCGCGAACTAATAGCGCGATTTTCAATTATGTTGGTGTTTTTTAAATTGTTTTTAATTATATTTAATAAGTATTGAGCACCTAATAATTGATAAGTTATAAGTATATATATATATATTATAATATATTATAACAATGGTGAAGTGTTGTGTTGTTTTTTGCACAACAGGTTACAAAAGTAACAAAGAAAAATTAAGTCTATTTGCTGCACCCCGAGATCCAGAATTGGGGAAAAAGTGGTCAAATGCTATATCTCAGGAAAATTATATAATTTATAATTAAAACGGCTAAAGATCTATCAACTTTGGTGGTTGAACTATCATTGTGTTAATTATTAATTATAAACTTATCTGTTTCAGGTTAAAATAATTTGTATTAGAAATAAATTCATATCATTAATTTTAAATAAAATTAACTATTATTTAATCCAATAAGAAAAATCACACAATACAACCATGTATGTTGAATTCCTGATTTTTATTATAATAATTTACTTATATTATATATATATATTTTGTATTTTTTTCTTAAAACGAATTATTTATTATTATTATTATTATTTTTTTTTTTTTTTAATAAAAAAAAAAAAAAAAAAAAAGATGAGCTGATACTCCTGCCGCACAGGATACAGGTGTGCGAACCATAGCGTTTAATTTTAATTATAATTTGAATGCAATGATAAACCATTGCATACGAAAAACGATACTGAGCGAAGTTCAGTCAGATTATAATTTTCATTAAACTAAAAATATCAACTTAAAACAGCTATAAAAAAAAAATTGAGGTTAGGGATTTTTCTAATATTTTAGTATGATGTTAATTAATATGTAAATATACTTCAGTAAAATTTTCAGACCTTAATACCAAAAATTGACAATTTTATCAAACATTATATACGTAAAAACGATAATTTTACGAAATATTCAATGTCCAATATTTTGTAGAAAATTTAAAAAACGGTTCCAAAATTTTACCATATATATATAATAGCTATGTCCTATGTGAATACCCAAAAAAATTTTCAGGTCTCTATCTTAAAAATTGCCCGAGTTATCGAGAAATATAGAAATTGAATTCGTGAAAAATGTCGTTATTTCTACCGCTAGACTCAATTTTGAGAAATTCGAAAAATGACCTAAATAAAGTACCAACTAAATCCACTTTCCAACCGGAAACATATGCTATTCGTGAAAATTGGAGTATTATTTTTGGTAGTAAAAGTGTCTTCAGGCATAAAAAAAGAAAAAAGACGCACATCATTGTTAAACTAATGATCACTTCGCTCAGAATCTAAATCTAAATTTTATATGATCATAATATAAAGTATTTTTTATTAAATACCATTAAATTATTTAATTTTTATCATTAGCCATGTTTTAAAATGAACAAATAAATAATAGACATGGTCTGTATTATTCTGGACACTGGACCCAATGTTTAATTAGCTATATGCTATATCAATTAATTTGTTCAGTGCATATTTTTCATGTGCTTGACTATAGTATAGTAGTTAAAATAAATTTGAGTACTTGTAACTATTTTTTATTTATTAAATCCAGATCATTTTATAACAATTATAACTTTTTTTTTAAAAAAAAATTCAATTTTTGAACTTCATGTTAAAATATCGTTAGAATTAAATGAGCTATATTATATTAAATGAAAAATTAAAAATTAAAAAAACAAATATTTATTTAGGCGTACATTTACACAAATAAATTTATTCTTGAGCCAATCCTTAACTTAAAATTTTTTTTAATTTATAATGACTAATGACAGAACTGTATTTATTTTAAATTTTGATGAATTATTGTATTTTATATAAAAATATTCAAAATTTAAAAATAAAATAATAATTAATTATCTTTGTACATAAATAATTTTTAAATTTTATATTTTATTTTGTATTACTGAAAGTATATTTATTCTGGATATTTGTATTTTTAATTATTATGGAATATAAAATTATATAAATTTACTTAATATATAAGTTATTAAACTATAAAGTAAAAATAGCAATAACTTATGGTTTATATATACATATTATATACTGTTTTTTCGTCAAAATACAATATATGTTGTAAACACAATTAATTTGATAGTAAATATTACATAGTTAACATATTAAATATAGTAATAATACAAAATAATTTAAATAAAAATTAAGTAACCATTCCATACTGTTGAGGCGTACTAATATTATACTAGCCAAATTAAATGTAATATATTAAAGTATCAAAAAATAAAAATAAATTGTATAATACATTTACTTATAAGGTTTAAAACATAAATAAATACATAATAACTTATTTATCTTAACTTGATACATCACAATTTTGGTTGAGAATCAGGTTTAGGTTCATTGTTGTCAGTTTTATCTTTTTTATGTCTTTTCTCTTTTTTATATTGTGCTTTTTTAATAAATACTTCCCACTTTCTATGATTTAGTTTCGTCAAATCATCAAGTTTAGCAATTTCAACCAAATATTCTGCCAAATGCAGTAACTCTTTGTCCATTTCCCAATTTAAATGAGCCTCTCTAAATGGACGTATCTTCAGTCCATTTTTTGGGTTCATCAGGAAATTTCGACGAATATCATCAAACATAATTGTATTACGTTTATTATAATAATTTGGAAACTTGCCCCATATTACACCTAATGGTTTTACCTACAACACATAAATTATAAATAATAAAACAAAAGCATTGTCCTAATAAACTAAATTTAGACGTAATAAAAATAATATAAACATAGGCGTAACTAGAACATTAGGTTAGGGGAGGCTAGAGCCCTAACCATTTTCCCTAGCATTTTTCTTAAGTAACTACCCTTTTCAAATATCGTCCTATATTATATAATATATTATATAAGTACTAGGAATTACATATTAGTACATTTATTAATTTATATTATAATTAATATATCATAATAATTATAGTCCTTGTAACATTTAAATTATATAAATATAAAATTCAAAATTGTAATTATATGCATATTTGTAATTAAATCACTAATACACTATTAAATCTGTTAAAAAAATGTATAGGTACCTCTTAATTAATTCTTTAATAAATTTAAAATACTAATTATTATAAATAAAATTGTCTATTTTTTGCAGCAAACTCATTTAAAACTTGTTCAATGTCAACTAAATATGAAATATCTCTTTCAATATGTAAAATTGACATATCTATAAATCTATCTTGCTGCATACTAGACCTAACCCACGTTTTAATTAATCTAAAAAACCTTCTATTTAAAAATAATTAAATTTAAACTTATAGTTAATATTATGACATTTTTGTAATAATATTATAATATTTATATTCAACAATAAGATTTAATGCTTTATAATGTAAACATATTCTATTATTTTCGTCTAATTATGATTAATCATATTTGTTTACCAAATTATATTTTTTGTCATTAAATTATTAAGGAGGGCTATATATAAGCCCCCCCAAGCCTCTACCTAGTTACACCTATGAATATAAACAATTACTAACTATTATGATTACTTACCGAAACAACTCCATACTTAGGAGTGTGTACGGTAATCATTGCAGCATTGTCTAAGTAGAACATTATTTTGTATGCAACATTATTAGCAACATTTAAAACAGCCATCTTACGTTCTATCCACCGCATATCAGTTGCAGACCAAATTACTATATCATAATGCTACATACAATAAATAATTATTTAATAAATTGTTTTTTTTTTTTATATTATTACACTAATAAAAAATCTAACTTCGTAAGCTGATTCTAAAAAATCATGTAAATATGGTCTCATAAGTTCTAGTCCGCTTTCTGCTGCTGATCTGTGATCAAACAGAGTATAATCAATATCTAACACCAGAAGTTTTTTACCTGGTCTAGGTTCATTGAGAACTTTAATCTACAAGAAATTAAATATTTAAACTTTTTATTATTATTATCATATGTAATCTGTAATAAACTAGTATTAATTACTATTTACCTCATAATTATCGACTCTATTTTGTACTTTGGCTAAATGAATTTCCATTTTATCAACACGTTCTTCATCAAAATCTTCAGAATCATAACTTTTACACTTTCGACCTTTTTCTCTTTTTGGTGGAACCACACTTGCTTCTGCGATGTCTTCTTCCTTTGAACCAACCATCATAATTTTAGTGCCAGATTTAATATTAATTTCACTTAATGAACATTCATCTGGCGCCATTTTACCTAAAAATAAAAAAGGAGTACTAATGACATAATTTTTTGAACTTATAAAGAAAAGTAATAAAAAGATAGGGTAGTCAAGGTGGTCCAATTTCCTTCGCTCCACTTGTGACACGCATTGAGGTTGTTATCCGTCATCTCTTCTCTTAATTTTCAATTCTATTATTAAAGCCAAAGTCGACTACTACTCTTTTATGTTTACTCAGCCTCTCTATATCTCAGGAATAAATTAAATTCTTTATTAATCTCTTGTTTACGTTGTATTACAGGCGCCCTTCCTTCTACCCCGAATCACTGTCTAGAAGTTGAATGTGTTTGCCCTTCGTTTGAGCACCGTAGTAGATTTTTAGCTGGCAAATTTATTCTTAAAAATTTATCTTTCCCAAACTCTTCCCTTTTTTTTTCGTTATCTTGGTATTTACAATTCCTGGATATATGTTCAAAAGTCTCTCCCTATCCTCGCCTCGGTCTCTGCATCATTTTCATCCCTTCAACCTTTTTCCCATCAATCACGCATGCAAATTTATGACACACCATATAATTTACAAAAAAGGGGTCCGCGGACCAATTTAAGTTATAGCTAGGGGTCCGTGGCTTCACACTAATTGGGAACCGCTGGTGTAGCCTGTGAATGTTCGTCACTCAAGTTAGTTCTGTACTTAGATTTGACGTATTTCTTTTTTGAAAACGTATGCTTGCATAAATATGTGGAGAGCTTAATAGCGACATCATTTCATGCGCATGTTTTTTGAGATTTGGAAAAGACTCTTCTGGCAACAAGGAGTAAAATTGTTGGAGATTAGTTTCCTTGAAATTATTTTAAAATTGTTGTTTGATGTGAGCTCAATAACTTCAAGCTGAAGCTCCGTTGGTAAAGTTTCTATTTCTATGGCGAATGGATTTTCAAAAATTCCAATACGGTCTGAACGGTCTTCTGCGTTTTAAAATCAAGACCAAAGCAAACGTAATTTCTTTTACCTTCGGAAAAATTTCATTACCAGTACGGCAGTACATGTATCTCACATTGAGTGGACGGATGCCAATTCTTCAGTTATTTCAAAAAATTCATCGACTCCGCGGACGAATAAAAGCACCTGCGCGAAGTCCGAAGAATCGGTAGATTCATCCAAGAGCCAAGACAATTGAAAAATATTTAAAGTGTTTAGCAGTGTCTTTTAACTATGGTACGTCGCGCAATTGTATTCGCTGACAAGCTAACAGCGATGAACACATTAATTTTGTCGGGATAAGTTTCTTCAACTGTTTTCAAAAAGCACTCTTTTATAATTTCACCATCAGTAAAAGATCTTTCGCCAGAATACGAGCTACTTGAAAACTCGCTTGAATATGTTTACAATTTTACATTAGAAAGGTTATTCTTGAATATAAATATTTTGAAAATGGTTAAATACATTGTTATGTATTTCATTTTAGATTCTGAGCATAGCGAAGAATGTATTGGTTTTACAATGATGTGTCTTTTTTTTTTTTTGTATTTAAGTATGAAGACACTTTTACTACCCGAAATAATGCTCCGATTATCATGAGTTTCCGGTAGGAAAGTGAATGTAGTTGATACTTTATTTACGTCATTTTTTTTATAATTGACCCTAAGCGGTAGAAAAAATGACAAAAAAATGACGAAATAACGGCATTATCACGAAAACTGAAATTTCAACAAATTATATTTTAATATTTCACGATAACTCGGGCAATTTTGAAAATTTTTTGGGTGTTCACATAGCTATTATATATATGTGGTATAATTTTGGAACCGTTACATTAATTTTTCTACAAAATATAGGACTTTGAATATTTCGTAAAATTCTCGTTTTTTTGTATATAATGTTTAATAAAATTGGCAATTTTTGGCATTAAATTCTGAAAATTTTACTGAAGTATATATACATACTACTAACATCATATCAAAATATTACAAAAATCCCAAAACTCATTATTTTTTTTTATAGGCGTTTAAAATTAAAATTTCATTAAAATCAATATTTAAAGTATTTATATAGATATTTCCGAGGATATTTCTTATTTTATGTATGAAGACATTTTTTCAACCAGAAATAATGCTCCGATATTTACGAACAGTATAGGTTTTCAGTAAAAAATTGAATGTAGTTGGTATACCTACTTTTTTTAGGTCATATTTTTTCAAAATTGACCCTATGCGGTAGAAAAAATGATGAAAAAACGGCATTTTTCTCGAAAACTGAAATTTCAACGAATTCGATTCCAATATTCACAATACTTGACGATAACTCGGGCAACTTTGAAGTTAAAGATTTAAAATTTTTATAAGGTATTCATTCATGACTCATGTACTATATATGTGATAAAATTTTACGTTTTAAATAATTCATAAAAATATCAACATTTTAATCAATTCCTACATATCTGACTGAAGACTGAATTTCACTGAGAATCGTTTTTCGAATGCAATGGTTTATCAATGTATTAAAATTATAATTAAACTAAAACACTGTGATTCGCACACCTGCATCCCATGTGGCAGGATTATCAGCTCGTCTTTTTTTTTAGTATTTATTAATAATATAAAGTAATTACTTCTAATAATACATTGTTACTATCATAAAGTTTTTAAAATCTATTAGGGAAAATGAAAAATCTATTAATCACCGCCATTGTAGAATAAATAATAACTTAGTTAAAGCAAAGTGAACAATTTTAAAATTCATATAATTTTAGACTTATTATCAGTGTCAAAAAAATTAAAAGATAACAAAAAAACACATACATTATAAAAACAATACATTCCTCACATTGCTTAGAATTTAAAACCAAGAATTCTATTTATATTTGATTAAAATTATGTTAATGTCAAATGCATAATATAAAACCTTTTTATTATAAAAATAACTATTAGAAAACAAAAGTAATGCAAAATAAGTAAATAGGTATAATAATCGTTCGGAATTAAAGGAATTCGTAGTACAAACACAGTTTCCCCTTACTTTAATCAAAAACCAACACTATCGTCTTTGCACCTGTATCCTTACCATGCCAGTATCTCTTCCCTAGCTTTATTTATAAAGTTATCGAACTTAATAAACTTTAACTTAAGTTAATAACTTATGATCAAACACTTAAATAATTGAATTAAAAAAGTTATGAATAAAAACTTTTAACTACTTATTACTATTTAAGTTATATAATTTATTCAACAATAGATACCTTACATTGCTATATGTAGGTATACCTAAAATTAAAAGTAAAACATCTAAGTGAACATTAAGTTCCTTTAAAATAATCAATTGTAATTAGTTATGATCAATTTATTACAAATAATAACTAAATAAAATATTAAAAATACAAATATAACTTTTAAGACAATACCCACTTGTCAAAAATAAATATATAAAATATATTAACCTGATATTCTTAAGTTGATAAGTTTTTGTCTTTCTGGCCGCACTCCAGTACATTTGAATATTTCTTCCTTCAACGTTCTTACATCACTGTTCGTATTCAAATTTTTTACATCATAATCATTGCCATTCCATTTTATTACTATATCCAACGAACTGGTCATAGACTGTTCCTCACATTCCATATCTTTCTCTAGACCATCCAATGATGGAGCAAGCATTAAAAATAGTCTAGATTTTTTTTAAATAAAATAGGTATGTAATTTTTAAATCATTTTTAAATTTAAATATTGTGAAGTGCAATATATTATGTACAACTATTACCACACAAGTACACAACGAGACTGTCAAATTTAGAACACAAACGAAATTACACAATATTACATTGAATGAATGAATATTAAACACAATAAATTTATAAATCTAAATTTTGTTATTATGATAATGTTTTTACATTTTTAATTTTTATACTTAATAGATTCATTATGGTATCTATGAGACCTATGATTTCATTATTATTATTAAAATTTACAATGCATAAGATAATGTAGTAATGTACAGGGTAGGTAAGTTTTTTTTCAATATTTAAGTATGTATTTAAATTTTTCTTAATAATTAATATTTTCAATTGTTTAATATAATATATATATTATAATATAATTGATAAACTAATTTTTAATGTATCAAGAAAATATGGAATATAAGTATTTATTTTTACAATTTAATTTAAGTGCAACTTTACAATCAAACGTGAATGGATAATATTTATTTTATCATGCCTAAATGGATTCACTGAATTTATTTTGATAAAGACCTTGGAAACTAATAAACAGCTGATGGTTATGGGCAAACATCTCAATTCTCATGTCAGAAATCCACAATTCCACAACGATCAACATCATCTAAATGTTAGTGTCTCTAATTTTTGATTTTTAATTATTGTTTTAATTTTAGCGTTACAATAATTTTGAAATTGAAAATCATATAATGACATTTGGTACAATGAATACTCAACAAGCTCATAAAGAACATGTGTTGGCGGTTTCGAGAGATTTTATTTCTCAACCAAGACTTAGTAAGTATATTATAATATACTTTTAAAATTAGGGCGTGTCTGATGTATATTTCAACAATTTTATATATAATATATTTATTACATATTATTAACGATATTAGATTTAATTTTAATAATTTAATGAATTATTAAATATACTGAAAAATTATTTATATTTAAATTAATTTATTATGGTTTACATTTTTAGGTTTATTAATAGCTGATAAATATTTAACTTAATTGTTAATTATAATTAATAGTAAAACTTATTTTATATCATTAAATAAAATTAAAAAAATTGGTTATAAAAATATTTTGTCCTCTTTGGTAGATGGCTTATGTACATAACCAAAATTTATAAATGATAATGTAAGTTATATTATAGTATTATACTAGGTAGGTATGTAATAGTAATAAACTAATAACTAATAATCCCATTTTAATAATGCATTACAAATACTATTCGTTAATTATTTTTTTTTTTTTTTTTTTTTTATTATCTATTGATATTTATTTTAATTAATAAATAATATTTAAAATTGTAGGTATAATTTCTTCCATGTAGGAGCAATTTGTACTTTTATACTTATGTCATGAAAGTCATGTATATAAGTTTAAGCATTAAATATTTGTTAATTTATTTGAAGTATTATAGTCATAATGAATAAATTAATATTAATTAAATTCATAAAAGGGTGTGGTTAATTAAATTTTTAATTAATTACAATTTTTGTTATTAATTTTCTGTAGCATATAAAACAGTTTCTGGTGTTAATGGACCATTGGTAATTTTGGACGAAGTTAAATTTCCTAAGTATGCTGAAATTGTTCAGTTGAGACTACATGATGGTACACTTAGATCTGGGCAAGTACTTGAAGTTTCTGGATCTAAAGCTGTTGTACAGGTATATATTTAATATTTTTACCTATACGAGTATAATTTAAAACAAATTGATAATTAAATATTGTGAATTATGATTTTTAGGTGTTTGAAGGTACATCAGGCATTGATGCCAAACATACTTTATGTGAATTTACTGGAGATATTTTGCGTACACCAGTATCTGAAGATATGTTGGGACGTGTTTTTAATGGTAGTGGAAAACCCATAGATAAAGGACCTCCAATTTTGGCGGAAGATTATTTGGATATTCAAGGACAACCAATAAATCCATACTCGAGAACATACCCCCAAGAAATGATTCAAACTGGTATATCAGCTATTGATATTATGAATTCTATTGCTCGTGGACAAAAAATTCCAATATTTTCAGCTGCAGGTTTACCACATAATGAGGTATATTTTTTTTTCCAATAATCAAAATAAATTTAATTTATAATTGCTTTAAACTCAATTGGTGATGTAGATAGCTGCACAAATTTGTAGACAAGCTGGTCTTGTAAAACAACCAGGTAAATCAGTTCTTGATGATCATGAAGATAATTTTGCTATAGTATTTGCTGCTATGGGTGTTAATATGGAAACTGCAAGATTCTTTAAACAAGATTTTGAGGTAAAATAATATATATATATTTTTTTAAATTTTCTATAATAAATTGACCTAAAATTATTTATGTTAAATTACTCCACAAATCAAATATAAAGTATAAAACTTCGGAAGTAAAATAATTATTTTAATGTTTTTTCCTATTTTTTTGCCCTTTTTAGATGAATTCATTATCAATCTATCTAATTTATATTTTTAGATTACAATGATGTGTGTCTTTTTAGATTCTAAGAGTAGCGAATAATGTATTGGTTTTACAATGATGTGTGTCTATTTTTTTTTCTCTTTTTTTATTCTGTAGACACTTACTACTCGAAATAATGCTCCAATTTTCACGAATAGTATATGTTTCTGGTTGGAAAGTGGATGTAGTTGGTACTTTTTAGGTAATTTTTTGAATTTATCAAAATTGACCCTAAGCAGTAGAAAAAATGATAAAAAAACTGCATTTTTCACGAAAACTGAAATTTCGACAAATTCGATTTCAATATTCCACAATAACTCGGACAATTTTGACGTAAGATACTAGAAAATTTTATTGAGTGTTTAAATAGGTACTATATATATGTGGTAAAATTGTGGAAACGTTTGGTTAATTTTTCTACAAAATATAGGACTTTGAATATTTCGTAAAATTCTCGTTTTTACATATATAATGTTTGATAAAATTGGCAATTTATGGTAAAAATTTTACTGATGTATACTTATATATGACTTAATATCATACTAAAATATTAGAAAAATAGTCTATATTAAAATCTAGTCTCAATTTCTTTTTATAGCTGTTTTAAGTTGATATTTTTAGTTCAAACGAAAATTATAATCTGACTGAACTTCCTCAGAATCGTTTCAGAATTCTAATTAAATTTAAACACTATGATTCACACACCTGTATCCCATGCGGCAGGAGTATCAGCTCTTTTTTTTTAGCATTATATTGATAAATTTTTCTTTTTAGGAAAATGGTTCAATGGAAAATGTTTGTTTATTCTTGAATTTAGCTAATGATCCTACTATTGAACGTATTATTACACCTCGCCTTGCTTTGACTGCTGCTGAATTTTTAGCTTACCAATGTGAAAAACATGTCTTAGTTATATTAACTGATATGAGTTCATATGCTGAAGCTTTGCGGGAAGTTTCAGCTGCTCGTGAAGAAGTACCAGGACGTCGTGGTTTCCCTGGATACATGTACACTGATTTAGCTACAATTTATGAACGAGCTGGTCGAGTGGAAGGCAGAAATGGTTCTATAACACAAATACCTATATTAACTATGCCTAACGATGGTATACAATTAATTATTGATTTTTTTTTTTTTTATCATATAAAAGTATATTTGTAGTTATATAATAATTATTAAAAATATAATGTTTAGATATTACACATCCAATTCCGGATTTAACTGGATATATTACTGAAGGTCAAATATATGTTGATCGTCAATTACATAATCGTCAAATATATCCACCAATAAATGTGTTGCCATCCTTAAGTAGATTAATGAAATCTGCTATTGGTGAAGGAATGACTCGCAAAGATCATTCTGATGTTTCAAATCAATTGGTAAATTTATCAAACAAATATTTTACTTTTGATTATTGAATTTTATTTTATTTTTATAAATATATTGTATTTTAGTATGCTTGCTATGCTATTGGAAAAGATGTACAAGCAATGAAAGCTGTAGTTGGAGAAGAAGCATTAACACCAGATGATCTTCTATATCTTGAATTTTTAACTAAATTTGAGAAAAATTTCATCACACAAGGTATAAAATTTAAGTTAATTTAATTATTATTAAAACTGTTACATTATCATGTCGTTTTATTAGGTAATTATGAAAATCGCACAGTATTTGAATCGTTGGATGTTGGATGGCAATTGTTACGTATATTCCCTAAGGAAATGTTAAAGAGAGTTCCAGCTTCTACATTAGCCGAATTTTACCCAAGAGATTCTCGTCCAAAATAAAATTTGTTGTAAGTGTAAAAATTTTATTTTATGTTATTTTAAATTGCGTATATTACTAATAATTCAATTACTTATTGTTGGTCTAATTTGTTAAAGTCTAAACTTTTAAATATTATTATCTTCAGAAACAAAAAGATATTGCTTTATTTATATTACAAGTTTATTTTTCTTTGGTGAACTATAATTTTAATGAGAAATTGATGCAATTGATTCTACAATAAAATAAAACTTCTTATTATAATTTTTAATTTTTTTAAATAAAATATATTTGTAAGTTATTATAAAATTATTCTGGGCATATGACCTTAAAGAATTAAGCAAACAATATTCTAATCTGTTGAAATTGCGTATGGTTAAATTATTTGATTAATGTTTTTCAAACTTAAATATGTTGCAGATAAATAATTTAACAGTAGATTATCAGAAATTGTATGTTCATTCTTCATTGGTTCATCTTTGTACATTCCATTATGAATAATATAAAAATACCATATATTTATATATATATTTTAATAATAGTGAATAATTAAATAAACTCCCATTAAAGTTTCCAAATACACATGTATGTAAATCTTTATGAAAAGTAGTAATAGTATTTAAAATGTTATAAAAAATGATTATTGTAATATTTCAAAATAGGTATTTTAATTTATTAGATTGTCAACGTGCTGAATTGTAAGAACATTATGTTAATTTCGTGAGGTATTTTACCTTTTTTTTGTTGTTGTGAAATTATTATATAATATATTCTATTGATTAAAATGGTTTTAAAAAGTATATTTTTTGTGTTTGGTATTTAATGTTAATTTTGTTAATAATTCAATTTACAACTGAATAAATTGAATTAAAGTGAAAAAAAAAAAATGGCAAACCACACAGTAAACCGCTATGGAAATAATATTGGTGATAGCGTGATAGTATAGTGTTGTATTATAATTTATAATATAGATTTTAATTTAATAATAAATCATTGTATTTAAAAAATGATTTTGAGTGAAGTCAATAGTATCAAAATAACTATTGTCTACTAATATTTTTGATTATTATTGAAAATAATATTATTTACGTATAATAATATAATTATTCTTAACTTTCATCGATGCACGTTGTAAAAAACAAATTTCGGAATAAGCTGAACGTCGATCCCAATTTGCGATTGAAATTACTACTACTGAACCAGATATTTCATTATTAATGTCAAAATTACAAATTCATGGTTCACATTGAAGATTTGTTAGGTACTTATTTAATTTGTTTATTAATAAATAAAAAAGAATTATATTATAATATTTTACTGCCTTAATATTTGAAAAAAATTATATTTAGGTACCTACATGTTTTATTTTTATTCATTAGTTATTAGTGGTACGCAACTTTTTAATAATACGCATGAATGGTACGCGAAAAAAAATGTTTGAGAACCACTGGTCTACAATCTATTAATATAGAAAAATGAGAATAGTAAAATTTATATTTATATATTTTATTTATTCCATTATGCCAAAAAATGTGGAATTCTTGTTCTTTGTTCCTAAAGTATATAAAATTTCTAATGTACTTTTTCAAAATAAAAATGTAGTAAGGGTAACCCTAATCACATCCTCAACCACATCTGCCACTTTTATTATTAGGTACATAATTAAAAAGTAATATTTTAATTTTATAAGTAAAGACATGTTGTTTCACTTAATTGTGGCGATATTAAATTAGATGGCCAAAAAAAGTTTACATATGTCATACATGTGAAAAAAATACACACACAATATTGTCCTCAGCACCCCCTACAGTCGTATAGCCCCTAGGCTATAGCAGTATAGCTTAGGTAGTCTACTCCTAAATCCAACCCTGAATAACATTGATTATATATATATATATATATATATATAATTAATGGTAATAAGTATAACGTATATTACTCGTTAGGTATGTCATAAAACACATTAAATTTTCATCTTAGTGCATTTAAAATTAAATGTAAAAAAAACTTGTAAAAGTCAAATTACAAAATATTTTAAAACTGGGTTATAAACAGTATTAATATACGTATAACAATATATTTCTATTAAATTATTCTCAAACCTAAACCATTAGTATTTAAAAAAAATTTAAGCTCAATACCTTGATTTAAAATCAATGTATGACTTAATAGTTCCAGATTTTTATCACTTACCTACTTGTGTAAAATTTCTATATCAGTACTCAATTAGGTACTCAATAAAATGTTCAAGTCAATATTACTTATATTTCTTAAGTTATAATAGAAAAAGTAAAATGAAGTTCATCAAAATTATAATTTCTACAAATTTGATAGTTTTACTATCATTTATCAATCATTATTTTTAATATTTAAGAAAACTTGAGAAATTCAAAACATTACCTAAATAAATTAAATCAATACCATACTGAAAATATACCTGCTCTATTAGAGCTCTATTGGACCACTTTTACAATATCAAATCTTGCCTTTCATACATGCATAATAAAAAAAAAAAACGCTTCACTGTGAATCTAAAACATAAATCTGGTTTAAATTTAAACCATATATTATGTAATGCTTCAAGCTTGGGTGATATAAAATATAATAGGCAGAGCTGGCAGAAGGCGGCATACACAGGCTTGTGTTTATAGCGGAACGTTTTAAAAAGCGGCAATTTTTGCCTTTTTAATGTGTTTATTATTGTATAAACATAGGAAATTGTCCATAACATTGTGGTAATGTGATTTATAGGTAAGACTTACTAATAAAGGTGGATATGGAAAATTATAATACGAAAGGCCGTAAATTTTAATTTTGCCTATGAATTAATAATGCTTAACACCGGTCCTGATAAAAGGTAGGTCGTAGGTACCTATATACTCGTATTATGTTTTCAGCATTTAATTATTTAGAAGAACATTATAAATTGATAGTTTTCAAAAATTTATATTTTAAATGAAAATAAAGAATTTGGAATGTTAGTGTTAAATCTCTTCACCCTCACTAATTATTTAATAGAAAAATACTTTGATTTCATAACGATATAGGTATTTTAGATTCTGACTTCTGAGAACTATTACTACCCGAAATAATCCTACGATTTTCACGAATAGCATATGTTACCGGTTAGAAAGTGGATTTAGTTGGTACTTTATTCAGGTCATTATCCGAATTTCTCAAAATTGACCTTATGCGATAGAAAAAACGACGAAAAAAGATGAGCTGAAGAGCTGATATTCCTGCCGCATAGGATATAGGTGTGCGAATAATAGTGTTTAATTTTAATTAGAATTTGAATGCAATGATAAACCATTGCATTCGAAAAAACGATTCTGATTGAAGTTCAGTCAGATTATAATGTAGGTATTTTTGAATACATTTTTTATTAAACATTTAAAACGCAAAATTTTATCACACTTATAGTACATAAATGAACACTCTATATAATTTTTATATAATTAAATTTTCAAAATTTTTAAAAAAAATTTGTCAATTTTATTTAACATTATTGTAAAATATTGTAATATAATAAGAAAAATCCATATAAATAAATTAAATATTTATTTTACTGAAATTTCAAGTTAAAACGGCTATAAAAAAAATTGACAATATTTTTATATGGTTAAGTAATATCATGGGCGTAGTTTGATAAAATTTTCCAGGGGGGCTATTGCCCCAAGATATATATTTTTTAAACTAACTAATTAATCAGTAATGCCATTTTATTTTAGAAAAATAAATAACAAATATAAAAAAAATTATTTATATTTTATATTTTAAATTTATTATTACAATCATAATTTTAATTTTAAACGAAATGTAATGATCTTTCCAGTGACGGAACTACAAATTATGGTGCCTTAGTGTAAAAAATTACACGGTGCCCTATCAGAGGTATTAATCTGTAGTTAGGCATATCTTTGTGTCCTTTTATTTAAAATTTTAATCAAAATTTTGATTAAATTTCAATATCTTTAATGCAAATGTTCGTAAATATTTATTAGTTACATATAATATTTTGATTTTCACAATAAAATTACATTTAAAAAATGTTTCTGAGCGAATTTCTGTCATATAATGTAGGTATTGATTAGAATTTTGACATTTTTTATTAAATATTAATAATTTTATAAAATGCAAAATTTTAGCACACATATAAGTACCTACACATATAGTAGGTATATAAATGAACATCCTTTAAAATTTTCAAGTCTCTAAGTTTAATATAAATGCTCATAAAATCCCTTGTCACTTAAATGTCCATATAAAACAGAACTTCGCTCAAAATACATTTTTCGAATGCGATGGTTTATCATTGCATTCAAATTCTAATTAAAATTAAACATATGATTTGCACACCTGTATCCTTGTGGCAGGAGTATCAGCTCTTCTCTTTTATAATTTAAACAGCTATAAAAATAAATTGTAAATGTAATAATTCACAATTAATACAAACTGAGTTAAGTGAAATGTATTTAAGCTTCAATAAAAAAAATGTTTGTCAATTTTATTTAATATTATTGTAAAATATTGTAATATAATAAGATGAATCTAAAATATAAATATTTTAAATATTGATTTTACTTAAATTTCAACGTTAAATACCTATAAAAAAAGAGTTGAGATTTTCCTAATTTTTTGAAAATAAGTTAATGTTGATATCAGTATGCTTCAATAAAATTTTCAAAAATTTTTTTGCCTTTTTTATTAATTTTTATTGTAAAAGTATTGAGAAATAATAAGAAGAATATTCGTATGGATTCTAAAATTGTTTAAAAAAAATATCAACTTTAAACACCTATAAAAAAAAAAATTGAGATTAGGATTTTTTCTAATATTTTGATATGATGTTAACTAATATGTAAATATACTTCAATTAAATTTTCAGTCCTTAATGCCAGAAATTGCCCCAGTGTAAATACCACCCAACACCCCCGCTTGTTGGGCCACTGGATCTTTTTTTTTTTTAGAAAACACCGTAAATAGTCGACCGTCCGGCCGTTTTATTTGTATTTTGTATGATTCTATTTTATTTTTATATAGCCTTATGGCCTATAAGTTTTTACAAAATATATATTACGTAATAAGTAATAAACTAATAACTAATAATTATCTCGAAAAAATAAATACAATATATACCTATATAATATTAATTTATAGTTGAAAATGAAATTAGTATAATATAATTGGGATATGAAATCTAATTCAATAGAAATTAGTAGGTTATAATTTTAGGGGGGCTACGAGTGATTCTGAGGGGGCTGTAGCCCACCCTGCCCATGAGTAATATGTATATATACTTGAGTAAAATTTTTAGATCTATATCATAAATTGCCAATTTTATCAAACATTATATATGTACATAAAAACGAGAATTTTACGAAATATTCAACGTCCTATATTTTGTAGAAAAATTAATGTAACGGTTCCAAAATTTTACCACATATATAATATAATCACTATGTGAAATTCCAAAAAAATTTTCAAGTCTCTAACTTAAAAATTACCCAAGTTATCGTGCAATATTGAAATTAAATGCATGGTCCAATACTCTTATCAAAATATAAATTTTTGTTTATAAAAAAAGTATTTATTACTATCATTTGTAGTGTAATATCATTTTATTTCATAAATTTGTTAAATAATAAACAATAAACATGGTACAGTTACAGATTTTGTTATAAATCGTATATTTTTAATACAAAAAAAAAAATATTACAATAATTATTTAAATGTTTAATATATTATGTAAAAAGTAAAACCAATACATTCTTTGCTTTGTTCAATATCTAAAATATTATTGTCATTTGTCAAGAATTAAAATATATACAATACATTTATGTACCATTTTTTTTAAAAAATATATAATACTATTTAAAAAAACTGTCATAGAAAAACAAAATTATCAACTATGTGTTTTTATGAAAGAATATTATCAGTTATTAATGTGTAACCACAATTACCAATAATAAACCACAGTGGTTACTATGGGGCTCTTTTAGCATCATGACAATGATTTTGTCATGTTTAGCATGCAATTTTGGTGTAAATGTCCTATCCTTTATGTATTATCTAAGATACTAATAGTCTAATAGTAAATTAGTAACTACCGTATGTAAGGCTGTGCACGGCCGTGGTACGAAACTATGAACTATGGACTATGGAAGTATGGAGTAAATATTTCGTGTATCACCATTGATTTGTATTTTGTAATTACAAAATAAATGGTATCACCACGATAATATATCTTAAACCACGAACTATATCTTAGTTCGAACTATATCTTAGTTCGTGTCTTAAATCGTGGGTACCACTAATGAAGTAATATCATAGATAATAAATACTAGTATTGTACATGGCACATTAATTCATGGAATAATCGAACTTCAATTTAGGACCCAAACCTTGGTTTATATACTTTTTAACCTCAACACGTGAAGAAGGTGCGAATTCGATATTTCTTACATTTTCTCTGTTCTCCCACTTTGTGTTCCGGTATTCACTGTTTCACTGCTATAAAATTAAGATTTAAATTCTCTTCAAATAAAACATTAATACAATACGTCATGTAAAGTTCAAATTAGAAGTGCTAAGTAAATACTATCTATTCATATGAATTACCTATTTTATTTTGAAGTGTTCATTTGATTTAAACAATAAAATATAAATCTCAATTTTAAATTGTTCATTAATGATAGTTTTGAGAACGTACCTACATATTACTAATTTCTTTTTATAATTTTTAAAAAGTAAGATTTTTATAAAATGTTTATTATAATTTATCTATAATTTAAAATTAATATTTTACTTTAATAGGTAAAATAATAAAAATGAGTTTGAGAACTACCACCAGCGACCATTTAAAAACTGGCGGAGAGGATCACTTGCTTTTACAAGAAAGTGTAGTAAAAAATGGCAATCCTTTAATACCCATAAATTCAACTATGGGTTCAAAAGGTTAGTACCTATTTATATTTATTATGATTTTATGGTTGTTACAAGAAAAAGGGTTAAAAAAATTTACACTATATAAACAAATATTCTTATAATGGAATGTGAAGTATTTAAAATAAAATTATAGTATTACCTATTTAACATTATAATATAACTGTTTTTAACATTAAGAGTAACTAGTGAGACACTAAAAATTTTAATAATAACATTAGGTATATTAGTATATTACATTAGTTATAATTACTTTTAATTTTATGTATTTACTTTAAATATTTATGTTCCAGAAAGTATATAAAATATAAATTACATATAAGTAATTACTACATGCTACGTAGACAACTTATAATCATTTGCACCTAATTGTATTTAATTAAAAAATAATTTATAATTATTATAGGCTATATTAATAAATATCTAGTTTTTAAAATATATATTTATATAGTAATGATTGTATAAAACTATAGAAGATACCTTATCTGCATTTGTTATCTCGGTCTATCTAATAAGTAATAAATTAAAACAATAAAAGCTATACAGAACTGAATTGTAGTATTTAGATTATATTAAAAGTTTGTGAAATATTAAATAACTTTGTCGTCTGATGATATTTTAGAAAAATCTTATGACAAAATATTAAATAATGATATTACATATTAATATAATTTGAAATATAGTATTCTAATCGAGATTGAGTAGTATTTTTTTGTAAATATTTAAGGTTTTTTATTTTGTAGAAAAACTAATACAATGGTTCCAAAATTTTATCACATATAATAATATATATTATGTGAAATTAAAATAAAAAATTCAAGTCTTAGTTCAAAATTGCATGAGTTATCGTGAAATGTTAAAATTGATTTCATCATAATTTCAATTTTTGTGAAAAATGATGTTTTTTCATCATAGCTATATCCTATATAAAAGTATTTTAGGTACAAGTTATATTCAAATATACAAATAAAAATAAAATCCTAACTATGCATCTGATTTTGTGTATGTGATTTGGTTTGATTTTTATTAAGAAATGTATTTATTTTGTTAAAAAAGTGCCACTGATGGGTGGGTTACTTTTTCAATCATGATATCCTGTTTCATCTTAAAAGTTATAAGTTTAATACATGGTTACTATGATTTTTTTGTATGTACCTATAATTTGTATATTTAATAAATAAATTAATAATTTAAGAAATTTGGGATATAAACTTAACAATCTTATTAAGTATTTACTAAGCTAAAAGGTATTTAGGTATTTATACATTTGATAAAATTTTAAAATATATTATTTATAATATTATATATAAATATACTCGTATACCTATATATTATATTATTTAATATAAATTATATTATGGTTTACATATAAAATTAAAAATGTTTTATAAATTAAGGTTTATAAAATTACTGATGCTAGTGTAGCGTGCGATCTACCGGTTACATGTGCTCTACCTGTGGTCTATTCATTACATCAGTTCTTTATCTAGTTATAAACAATAACTTCATTTTCGAATTTTATTTAAAAAACACTAAATTTTTTTTAAATCAAAATTTTTGAATTTTTTTTTTCATTGTATTTGTTATTAAATTTTGTATTTTTTGATACAATCGCTTTTTTGAGACACTTTTGATCTATTGGTACATATTAGTTACTATCCGCACCAGTATCAAATATGGGCTAGACTTTAGGTACATATTAGGTTTGATATATTTATTTCGCGTTAAGTGTCGCAAGGCGGCATCTGAGAACGCGAGCGGAGCCGGCAGGCGAAGCGAGCTTTCCCCACTTTTGAAAACTATGCGATGGCCGATGATCCATATTCCATACATAATGCTTCGCGAGACTAATAATTATTTTATGATACCCATTACTAACCATTTCTTTATTGGTAATAAGCGGCTCATAAATCGCATTCACCAAAAACAGGCTGGTAGATCGCAAGCTACACCAGAAACGAGATGGTAGATCGCACGCTACACTAAGAGACACCGCAGACTACAGACTTTTATATCGGCCGATAGTTTGGTCGGGTTGGGCTACTATCGCGCACACTTGGCCAACTAAACAGTTGGGTTGGTTCGCCGACTGTTTAGTTTGAAGGCAATCGTGCAGCCCATCAAACTTTTTAATCGGCCGATTGTAAGTCGTTATAATGTGCGCTCTTCCATACAACTTTGTACTGATTAAGAACCCGACCAAACTATCGGCCGATATAAAGTCTGTAGTCTGCGGTGTCTCTAACACCAAATTTCCAATTTTGAGTTTTAAATTATGAAAAATTAAGTTTCATGAAATATGACTATTTACGGTATTTCCGAATTTCGTGCCAAAACCATTAATGTTGAATTGCGTGCAAGAGTTTCTCGTGACAGAACCGAGTTGCGTGCGTGGTTTTTTCACGACAGGACCTAGTTGCATAAACAGTTTTTTTTCGCAATAAAGCCAGTTAGACATTTTTTGATTTTTTAAATTTATTATTTATTGAGTTATTGATAATTAATAATTTTATGGCAATTTTAATTATTATTTTATTTCAAATTCAATTAAAACACCAATACAATACATAAAACAAAACTATTCCAATACATTAATATAATACATTAAAAAATAGAAAAAATTACTACCAATTATAAAAATAAATTATTGTGTATAATTTGAATTAAATTCCTACAAAATTAGAAAATTTTATGCATACAGTACATCATAATAATCAATATATACTTATAAAATATAAACTATAGTAATATCGGTCGTCTGTTCAAATTTTTATACGTAATACGTGCAATTCAAAATAACTCAAAAAATATTCGCACCCCAATTCAGTCCTGTTTTGAAAAAACTCCGCACGCAATTCGGACATGTTTTGAAAAATAAGCGCACACAATTCGGTCGTGTTTTGAAAAATACGCGCACGTATTCGGTTCACAATCAACATTGCTCTTCTTTTTGGCACGCAATTCGGATGCAGCCACTATTTACTATATGAGCAATCAATAATTAGATATAAAATATCTTAAATTATTATTGTATAATAATTTTTTTTATCATTTTTAGATTCTGAGCGAAGCGAAGAATGTATTGGTTTTACAATAATGTGTGATTATTTTTTGTTTTTTTTTTTATGTCTGTGTACAAAAATACTACCCGAAATAATGCTCCAATTTTCACGAATAGGGTATGTTTCCGGTAGCAAAGTGGACGTAATTGGTACTTTACTTAGGTCATTTTTTGAATTTCTCAAAATTGACGCTATGCGGTAGAAAAAACGGCAAAAGAATGACGAAAAAACTGCATTTTTCGCGAAAAATGAAATTTCGACGAATTCGATTTCTATATTTCACGATAACTCAGGCAATTTTTAAGATAGAGACCTGAAATTTGTTTTGGATGTTCACATAGCTACTATATATATGTGGTATAATTTTGGAACCGTTACATTAATTTTTCTCCAAAATATAGGACTTTGAATATTTCGTAAAATTCATGTTTTTACGTATATAATGTGTGATAAAATTGTTAATTTTGGGTATTTTGGTCTGAAAATTTTACTGAAATATACTTACATATTACTTAACATCATACTAAAATATTAGAAAAATCCATTGTCACAATTTTTTTTTATAGCTGTTTAAAGTTGATATTTTTAGGAAAACGAAAATCTTAGAATCCATAAGTATAAATATTCTGAAAACACTTTCACTACCCGAAATAACGCTTCGATTTTCACCAATAGCAAGTTTCAGATGTAAAAGTTGATGTAGATGGTGTTTTATTTGCAAGCCCGTATCCAGGGGGGGTTTTAGGGGTTCAACCCCCCCCCCCCCGAAATTTTTAAAGTAGTTTTATATTTATAATATAACAGACTAACTACATATATAACTACGTATAATATAATCATTTATTTTTACTTCATATATTAAAAAATTTTAACTCCCCCCCCCCGAAAATTGATCCTGAATACGTGCTTGTTTATTTAGGTCATTTTTCGAATTTCTCAAAATTGACTATAAGCGGTAGAAAAATGAAATTTTGACGAATTCAATTTCTATATTTCACGATAACTCGGGCAATTTTTAAGTTAGAGACTTGAAAATTTTTTTGGGTGTTCACATAGCTATTATATATATGTGGTAAAATTTTGGAACCATTTTTAAATTTTTTTACTAAATATAGGACTTATAGCTGTTTTAAGTTGATATTTTTAGTTCAAACGAAAATTATAATCTGACTGAACTTCGCTCAGAATCGTTTTTTCGAATGCAATGGTTTATCATTGCATTTAAATTCTAAGTAAAATTAAACGCTATGATCCGCACACCTGTATCCTGTGCGGCAGGAGTATCAGATCTTTTTTTAATAATACTTTTTCTACGAGTTTTTTTAGGAAATTATATTTAATGTATAAAAGTATGAATTAAGAAATATAAATATTAGTAGGTATAATAATTTATGATTAAAATCGTTTTTCGAATGCCATGATAATTTGTTTTAAATAATAATTGTAATACAACACTTATACTACTGATGACTTGATACCTCTGTATTAAATAAGATAGGTTTTTGAAGTTATATTCATTATCATTGCTTGTTATTGTTGATATAAAATGTTTAGTGGTATCCCATACGGCCATACCACATAATACTGTGCGCACATTGACCTTTAGTAAGTTAGTTTATATGTGTGCATAACTTTTTTATTAAAAATATTTAAATTTTACAATGATGTGTTTTTTTTTTGTTTTTAAATTTAGATTACTACCATCATATTATTATTTATACTTAATACCATTATATTTCAAGTTACAGTTACAATTTAGTTTTAAAAGGTGTAAAATTTGTTTTTGTATTACAATAATACAGCACAATATTGGAGTATATTGTCAACATTAGTTTTACCAAAAAATTATTTATTTTTAATTTCTTTTTTCTTTAGTTCTACGTTATTTCTTCTATTATTATGTACAGGTTAAAGCCATAAAAGCTTTTGAAAAATACTAGAATGAAATAAATGATTAACAATTGTATATATTTTGTATTTACAAAACATTCATTGAAATAATACGAAATAATGATTTTTTATGAAAAAAAAAGTTTAGAATGATTTTTTTTTTTATATTATAATAATAATGTATTTGCGTAAAATTACTTAATAAAACAATAATAAATTACTTAAAAATACTTAACCTAAAACGGTCCAAATATCGTTATAATATGAAGTGGTCAATTACACCTCACTGTACCAGTAATTTTATATTTTTTCACTGTTCCAGTTATGGGCTAATTATTTTTATTTTACTTAAAACTATACAATACGTAAAATGTCTATAAATACATTATTTATTTATTATAATAATATACGGGCTGAACCCTTTTAATATAACTTAGAAAATATAATTTACATTAATATTTACAGTGATAATAGAAAAAAATATTTAGAGAAAACAAACAATAATACTTAAATTAAAAATGACGGGTCCGCATTGTCGACGGACATAAAACACTTCATCGGTTCATTTTGCATATAATTGCTTTTGGAATGAGGGATATGGAAGATTGGAAGGTCATAGTAGATCGGGTTCGAGTATGATATTGAGAGACTTTAAAATTTATTAAAGGTAATAGAACGGAGGAGTCAATGGTATTAGAAAGTAGAAGTAGACCATTTAAAAATTGCATGCCTAAAATACGAATTTAACGTTCGGCTAAAGAATTTAAATTTAAATAACTTGCAACAGGAGAATAATCGTGTGGGGGACAAGGAATTTTTAAAATATAACTTGCGTATCTAAAAAATTTACGCTGGACTCTATCAAGTTGGTACAGAGTCATTGGCAGTGCGGATTCCAAATTAATGAGCCATACTCTAATATAGGACGTACACAATATAACGTTTTAATTGAGTTATTTAGAGTAAATTCTTTAGTCAATCTCATAATAAACTTTATAACTTTTAATGCTTTACAGCATATCATATCAATATGTTGATTAGGCTCCAAAGTACTACAGAGCTTAATACCAAGATCAACGACACAATCATCATCAGGGCCGGATCTATTGGGGGGGGGCGAACTGGGGCACTTGCCCCGGAAGTGAAGTTCTGGTCGGGGAGCGCCAAATTACAAAATAATTTTCGTTTTTAAGCAAAAAAAAAAAAAAAAAAAAGAGGGCGCTAATTTTATACTTTGCCCCGGGTAAAAAATATACTAGATCCAGCACTGATCATCATCACGCAGAAGTTCAGAATTCTCAAGGTGATAAGAATATATAATTGGGGATAGGTTTCTGCTAAACGACATAATTTTACACTTAGAAATGTTTAGCGATAAACCTAAAATCTTAAAGTACCAAACAAATCTATTTAAATCATTTTGAAGCTTTTGACAATCCTGTGTTGTTTACACGCATATAGATTTTCATGTCATTCGCAAAACACAATAAGTGACAATTTTCTAAAGTTCTACAAATAATTTTTTAAAATAGAGAAAACAACATTGGAGATAAATGACTCCCCTGAGGGACACCCGAAGGCGCGAAAAACGTGTTTGATTTAAAATATATGTTTAAATAATCAGCTTTATTATAATTCAATGTATTTATTTTACTAGAACTTGTCATAAATTTATTTTATACTTGACTGAAAAATGTATAGATATATATTTTAATACAAATTAATTTACGCAGGTATTTATATAAAACATCTATCATATATAGTATTTTGTCGTTGGTATAAATATGTTATCTATTTATTTAAAAAAAATAATATTATCGGTACCTAACGGAGATAACCAGTATTTTAACTAGGGAGCTAATCCACTAACAACTAAATGATTCAGCATTTCAAAAGTATTAAAAACGATTTAATATAAACATGTTGTGTTGGTTGAAAAATATAACCCAATGATTTATTTTATGTGATAATTGTATTCAATGAAGTATGTAATATAAAATTATGTAGCTTATTCAACAATTTTTTATATTATAACATATTAGAATTATAGAATGTTAGATTATAAGCGAAGCCAAAAAAAAATATTAGTATTTTATATAATTTGTATTATTTTTATGTCTAAAAACTTTTTTTTTTTTGCAGTAATAATAAGTCCGATATTTAAAAAAGAGCTGATACTCCTGCCGCACAGGATACAGGTGTGCGAATCATAGCGTTTAATTTTAATTAGAATTTGAATGCAATGATAAACCATTGCATTCGAATAAACGATTCTGAGCGAAGTTTAGTCAGATTATAATTTTCGTTTGAACTAAAAATATTAACTTAAAACAGCTATAAAAAAAAATTGAGATAAGGGATTTTTCTAATATTTTAGTATGATGTTAAGTAATATGTAAGTATACTTCAGTAAAATGTTCAGACCCTATAATACCAAAAATTGCCAATTTTATCAAACATTATACATATTTTTACATTAAGTAAAAAAGAGAATTTTACGAAATATTCAAAGTCCTATATTTTGTAGAAAAATTAACCAAACGGTTCCAAAATTTTACCACATATATATAGTAGCTATGTGAACACCAAAAAGTCTCTAACTTAAAAATTACACAAGTTATCTTGAAATATTGAAATTAAATTCGTCGAAAATTCAGTTTTCGTGGAAAATTCCGTTTTTTCGTCGTTTTTTCTACCGCTTATAGTCAATTTTGAGAAATTAGAAAAATGACCTAAATAAAGTACTAACTACATCCACTTTCCGATCGGAAACATATGCTTGATGCTATGTTCGTGAAAATTGGAGCATTATTTCGGGTAGTAAAAGTGTTTTCACAATATTTATTTATATGTATAGATTCTAAGATTTTCGTTTTACTAAAAATATCAACTTTAAACAGCCATAAAAAAAATTGAGATTAGGGATTTTTCTAATATTTTAGTATGATGTTAAGTAATATGTAAGTATACTTCAGTATAATTTTCAGACCTAAATACCAAAAATTGCCAATTTTTTCAAACATTATATACGTAAAAACGAGAATTTTACGAAATATTCAAAGTCCAATTTTTTGTAGAAAAATGAACGTTACGGTTCCTAAATTTTACCACATATATATAATAGCTATGTGAACACCCAAATAATTTTTCATGTCTCTAACTTAAAAATTGTTTGAGTGATCGTGAAATATTTAAATTGAATTGGTCGAAATTTCAGTTTTCGTGAAAAATGCAGTTTTTCGTCGTTTTTTCTATTGTTTAGTGTCAATTTTGTGAAATTCGAAAAATTTCCTAAATAAAGTATCCGACTACATCCACTTTCCGATCGGAAACATATGCTATTCATGGAAATCGGAGCATTATTTCGAATTTTCGAGTTATAAAAGTGTCTACAGAATAAGAAAAAAAAAATCACACCTTGTAAAACAAATACATTCTTTGCTAGGCTCAGAATCTAAAAGACAGACATTATTGTAAAAGGTAAACCAATAACAATTTTCGCTTCGCTCAAAATCTATAATTAGTGATTATTAAGTACAAAATTTTTTACTAACATACCAAAATACATTACAAAATATTAATTACAATATATTTATATATATTATATATTTTATTTATTTATATATTTATGTATTGTATTAATATATTTATATATATTTATTTGGTCAATTGTTACATCGTAATTTTATACGGACTATGTTTTTCCTAGACCCTATAATAGATTGTAATTTTAATATATTAATTAAATTTAATAAAAATTCAATATTTTTTAATATTGAACTTTCTCTTTTTTAATTATCTATATATAAATATTTTTCTAAAAAGTAAAAACGTACTAAAATTTATAGTTAAGAATATAATTAAAATGTTATTTTTTTGTTGTTTTATTAACATAATAACATACTTATAGGTTTTTTTATTTAAAAAAATATTAAAATAATTTACTTTTATATAATTGAGTGCACGTAATTTAGTAAAAGGAAATATACACGTTATGTAAGCAGTAATCACCCAAACACTTTGAAACCCCTCTTATATCCTTACCTATCTATATTTTATTATACGTGTGTGGTATACAAAACATTAATATTCGAGGTTGATGTGTATGTATATTATGCTACTTTCTTGTGAATTTCAATCATATTCAAATCAAGGTCAAAATTAAATTTACTGAGCCCTGTTTTTACCACTCTTCAAGTATAGAAGTATTAATATTTATTATGTTTAGTTACGTATCAAGTTATTAATTTTTATTTTGTTATTATTTAATTTTAATTTTTAAACAACAGTCTAGTCAGTAATGGAATTTGAAGTTTGATGATATTCATTGCATTATAAGATCTTTAGTGAATAGTTCTGTATGTCTGGTAAATACAAGGTTTTTTTTTATAAATATTCCTAATGTCCAATGTTGTCTTTGTTTTATATTAAAAGTTATATAAAAGTGAGTAATTTAATACTAGACTATATTATTAAATATATATTGTTTAAATAAATTAATAATAAATAAAAAAAATTATTATATTTTCATCTAATCGGTAATCTACAATATTATGATATTATAATTGTCAATGATTTATTTTATAACAGTAAGTTTATAATCGATGGTTTATACTGAGCCGAATTTATTTTCTTCTGTCTAAATTTGAAATCTGTGCACGCCTATGTTTATATTGTAGTTAGTATATATTAATAGTTTTCCTTTTTATAAATTTAATATTGAAAATATATTATTTTTAGTTGTAATTTCCAAATTAAATGATTATAATTTGTTATTAATAGATTTATTGTCGAATGTTCAAAATAGCTGTGGGTAATTGTTTTATAAAATATTTAATGAAACTGAAATTTTGTTTCTTATTATGTTTTAATTTAAAATTATTGTTAGTAGTATTTTTAATTTACCTACTAATAGTAATAATTATTACTACTTTTATACATAATATTATTTCACTCATTAGTCGTAAAATTATTTTATAGTATGAAGTAGGGGTAGGTACATAAAAAAAAACAAATTTAATATTTATTTTTACGTTAGAAAATTATATTAGAAATCAGAATCAATCATTCTTAATGAAATTTATATTTTATTAGATAATTCTTGTGAAATTTAAAACCTAGAAATTAGTTTAGGTCAACTCAATTATTAAAATTAGATATTACTTCAATTTTATTTTATTATAATTTATTAAAGTAGTAATATAATTATATAAAACGAGAAGTTTTGCGATATAAGATATTATTTTTCTCATACGAAAATAGTACCTATTATATTGTATTACGTATAGTATAATAATCTATACATACATTTTTTAGTTATCAATAGTAGATTATAATGAATAAAATAATTTGTTCTATACACACTTAATTAAATATTTAATATTATCTAAAGGTTAATTTATATTTTTTTATAAAGATAAGATATTATATATTAATATATTTATCAGTGTTATTATTTTATATTATCTTAATATCTCCAATTAAGTACAGATTATAATATAATTTTGTATTATAAAATAAAATTTAAATGGGTAAACCAGTCAGAATATAGTAATTTTATATTAAAACTTAAAATTGTATATTTATTTTAACTAAATTTATACTAGTTAGTCTAACAATTCAAATACGTGAACCAAAAATGTACTTATATAAATTATTTATTTAATATCATTAATTTTTAATATTCATGTTGAATTTATTGGAGAACATTAAATAAAAATGAATATACTATAAAGTTATATTTTAAATTTTAATAGTTATTTTAGTTTTCCTTTATTATCTCATTGTTCAGTGGCGTATTTTGGTTATGTATAAAGTATAATTACTAAACTTAAATATTTAATTATTACAATAAAATGCAAATATCTAATTATAAAATTGTATTTTTGTAATATTATAACTACACAAATGATAATCAATAAATTAATTTGGTATTTTTATTTTTTAATATATTATTGTAGTTTGTAGATAAGGTTTGAATCGCGATCTAACATAGTAACATCTGAGGAAACAAAAAACATAGTTTAACCCTTTCGGTCCTGTACTACTCATACGAGTAGGCAACTTTTAAATTATTGTATTTAATACAATTTTCACTGTATTTTCTTTAGTGATATGTAAAATACATCCTTAATATATGTTATTTCATTATAAAATATTAATTTTTAATAAGTCTAGAGCATTTTTGAATTATTTACACTTTTTTTTTCAAAAAATTGAATGATAAAATCTTTGACGATATAGTTTTTTCGTTGCGTTTTCATTTTTCGTGATAAATATTATATTGATGATACTAAAAATCTGGGATTTTTTTTTTCCATAAGTAAACATGTTTATTTAGTTATTCTAACCATCATTATTAACTTATCATTATTTTATCATTCATTTTACTGCCAAATAAAATGAGTCTTAACACCTACCTCTACGAGTAAGTCGGGCAACAACGGTGTATTATTATTTATTTACATTAAATATAATCACCGGCATACGTGGTAATATTACATTTTTCATTTTCTTGTTATTTAATTTTAATTTTATGTTTATTCGACATGACTTAAATTTTGTTATTTTATTTGAAATAAATAAGTTTGATTATTTGAAATATTAACATCGGTTATTTTTCTACTCTATAACTACCCTCTATAATCTACTTGTAGAAGTAGAAAAACTATTTATTTTTTTACTCCTTTCTAGACTGACCTACTCGTATAGGTAGATGACTTAAAATTGAATACTACTCGGTCAAAAATAATTATTTTGCTCTAAAACTTCATAAGTAAGTTATTTATAACTATATAAACATAAAAAAAATATAAAAAATTAAAACAAAAAAAAAATCTGCGCCTGAAAGGGTTAAAATATATTATAAAAAAAGAAAAGTATTGATTTCACCCTTAAAAATACTAACAGTAAATCGATACGAATTATCTATGATAATTATAAATTATAACAAGTACATAATAATAAAAATATGTTTACATCCATTATTCATTATAATTCATGAACACGAGGTTAATGAATGAATAGTATATTATATTATTTATTTCAGTAATGAAACCTAACGTAAGTATGTAACATAATCAAAGATGATGTCTCATAATATGTATAAATACATGGTAACGTATACTGTTGCGTTGTGTTATTATGAAACTGTAGTCTGTAGTGGCCTAGTCGGAAACCAGATTGACCCTTAATTTATTGAATTCCACATTCCATTCTATTCCTCCTAAAGCATAAATAAAAAATACTTTTTGAGTTTTGTGAATGTGACGTAAATAATTGACCAAATATTCGACATTAGTTTTGCTTAATATTTTTAATTTAAATGAGTTAAATTATTTTTATTTAGTTTATTTAGTGTTATATATTTCGTGAGTATAAACATTTATAGTATGTAACTGTAGCTTTATAAAGATATAACAATGAAAAATGAATTGATGTTTATTATTTAATATTTCAAAATTTAATTTTGTCATATTGTTGATATTATGTTTTTGTGAAGACAAAATATTTTGATAATTTGACTTATAAAACAGAAAACTATTTTTTTAAATATTTATGTAATACCTAGTTATGAAATAATATTTGTATAATATGTAGGTATAATGTATTGTTTAATATATTATAATGAACATAATCTAGTATGATTAAATTATATTAATAGTTTCTAAGCAATAAAAATAAATAGCTGCTTTGTATTTATGAAAAATAAAGTTACATATTTAAATAAAAAAAAAAATATATTTTAATTTGTAGTTACGTAAATTATTTTTATTTATATAGGTTTGTTAATTTTTATATTTAAATATACAATTTACAGAGTTTATATAGAAATTTATTTTTTACCAGCTATACTTTATAAGTATAGAAAAAAACTTATCTGTCAGACCTACAATAAATATTAAATTATATTATTATCAATTGTTGTTAATAGTCTGTATCTACATGCATACATTGAATAATTAATGTATATTAATTATAAATTATTATATTTTTAAATTAGTATAACTTGATTGTATTTAATATTTAGTAATACTTGTAGTCTATAACCAGTGAACTGTTTATTACTTTCCATTCCATATGAAAATATTTTTATTGTTGGATCAATTGGAATTATTGAATTTATAATATTGGATATTACAAATTTTAAAATGGATAGCTGTACTATAAGTACCATTTTTTTAAGATTAAAATTTTACATTTTATAATTTAATATATTATCATTATAAATTAATTATATTGTTAAACTTCATGAATTAATTTAAAAATGTTAATTGTGGATGATTTTAGTAGTGGATATGATTTTAAGAAAATAAGTACAATAAAACATTATGTACTTATTTTATATTTTAATGGCATAAAATATATTTAAATATCACTGTTTTAGTGCAACCATCGAAACATAATTCATTCACGAGTGTTGCCACTGAACAAGTACCTGTGCGTTTGACTCCTGCTTGGGAAGAAAATAATTTACCAAACGACGAACTTAATTTTAAAACATTCAGCATGGATGAAGCTGTACTAGAGACGGATCCTCCAAAAGATAAGTGAGTTAAAATATTTATAATTCTATGAATTAAATACTGAGTTCTCTACATATTTTAAATATGTATATGTAGTATTGTAGTTATTATTTTTCTGACAAGAATCTTGTTTTAATAAAACTTTTTAGTTAAAGGATTAATTTTATAACAATTTAAAGTTTATTGTTTTAAAATTAAAATTAAATGAAATAATTTTAAGTTCTTAATTATAAAATAATATATCTAATCCTAATGTCATATTAAGTATATTAAATCATTGATATTGTATGATATGTTGTAGTTGATATACATTTATTTATATTATAAACTTTATTTAAATTTAACATCTTTTACATAAATATTATATTATTAGTATGTAAAATGTCTGATTTAAGAGTTGGTTTAATGAAAAGACATATACTAGTTAATTGTCTAAAACTAAAAACACATTCTTATAATTTAATAAATAAATAAAAAATAAAATAAATATTTGTTTTTACAGTTAAGATTCTATGATTTATTCATTATGTTACTATGTTACTATTACATCAATTATTTTATTATTCTAATTGAATGAGTTTTTAAAAATATTATTTTAAAAGCTAAATATGGTATAAAAACCATTTATATGAAAGTGCTTATAGGTCTAAAAACATATCCAGCTCTGTATGTATCATATAATTTATAATATTGTAGTGAAACTAGATTTATTACGTATAATATATATATACATATATATTTTTTTTCTAGGTGGAATATTGTATATTTGATCTTAGTTCTTCATGGAATAGGAATCTTAATGCCATGGAATATGTTTATAAATGCAAAATCTGTAAGCAACATTTTTAAATGATAATAGATTTTAGGTATCTTATTTTTTAATATTATTTTATACTTAATTAAATTTCTAGGTAAATTATGTTTTTTAATAGATTAACGTGTGTGTGTGTGTGTGTCTAAAAATCATAAATTCTAAAAAATACACATTTAAAATAAACTAACTTTTTTTGTGATAATAAAATTATTATAATATTAATAATTATTGTATTATCCGTAATATTTAAAAACATATAAATTATTTTCTTCATGTTATATTATTTGTATTATAATTATAAATATCGAAATAAATATTTATTAAATGTTAACTTACATTATTTATTTTTTAATGACTAATGAATATTATTTTAAAATTATATTATTTAAATTTAGTAAAAAATCATATTTAACTGGGAATGTCAAATTTCTTAAAATAATGAATAATTTAATTTATTTTAGATTCTGAGCGAAGCAATTATAATAATTAATATTGGTTTTACAATGATGTGTAATTTTTTTTTTCTATTTTGAAGACACTACCCAAAATAATGATCCAATTTTCATGAATACCATATGTTTCTGGTTGGAAAGTGGTTGTAGTTGGTACTTTATTTCAGTCATTTTTCAAATTTCTCAAAATTGACACTAAGCGGTAGAAAAAACGACCAAAAAATGACGAAAAATAGCATTTTTCATGAAAACTGAAATTTTGACAAATTCAATTTCAATATTTTACGATAACTTGAGCAATTTTGAACTCAGAGACTTGAAAATTTTATAGGGTGTTTATTTATGTATTATATGTGTACCTATATGGTTCTTATATCCCTACATATGTGATAAAATTTTGTGTTTTAAAAATTGTATAAAAAAAATGTTAAAATTTTAATCGATTCCTACACTATCTGACTGAACTTCACTCAGAATCGTTTTTCGAATGCAATGGTTTATCATTGCATTAAATTTCTAATTAAAATTAAACACTATGATTTGCACACCTATATCCCTGTGGCAGGAGTATCACTTCGTCTTTTTTATTTCTTGTTTATCAAGGCCTTATAGATTCATTGCTGTTTTTAGTGTAACTTATAAGTTATAACCCTCTATGGATCATCTTACAGTTAATACTTTTCATATAACTATTTTAAACTCTTAGAATATTAAAGTACCCTTTAAATATCTACTGTTATCTTATTTTATCAGTTTTTATTATAGTCCAGGCTTCGAATATAACCTATTAATTCTTTAAATTTGTCCAATAAGGTCCTTTAATGTCCTAGTAATTAGATTATAATCGGAGCCGGCCTAAGTTATTTTGCTGCCCTGGCCTAAATTATAATAATAAAATTCATAATAATAATAATAATAAAATATTTTTGAATGATATAAAATACCAAAATTTAAAATGTGTTTAAGTCAAACTTCGGTATAGCGTATAGATTACAATAAATAAAAATATAATATTTCAATTTTATTTTTATTTTTAGAATAATTAAAATAAATACAAAATAAAGTATAAGATAGTTCTTTATGTAACAAAAACATGATTTTATATGTGTAATTGATGTATCATGTTCTTTAAAAGCATTTATATAATGTGTTTCCAATCATACTTTAAACACCCAATTTAGTTTTCAAATTTATAAAAAATTTGCAACAAAAACAAAAAAAAAACGTTTTTAGAAATCGATTACACATGTTCTTAATACTTTATCTCGATTATACATATAATATATATAATGATATATTATTATTTATTATGTTACTGGATTGTACGTATTTAATACGAATGTAAATCATATTTGTTAAGAATTTATCTTATTTCTGTATTAGTCTTTTGTATTCATTGTTTTCATTATTTTATCATTTATGTATTAAATTAAATATCTTTTAATAATTTTTTTCATTTATTTTTATTGAAACCAATGCTCCCATGCATCCAACACAAGACTAATTACATGTAATTTTTTAACTATACTATATGAATAGTTTAATTTTCATTCTCATTGATTAGAATTTAGACTTGAACCACTAGGATATAAGACATAAGTAAATATAATTATTATTTCTCTTTTATATTTAATTTGTATGGACTTTTAAAATTTAACACCTTTAAAAGTGGCATATTCCCACTACAACTAAATTTTAATTATACTATCTTATAGTATACATAATTATTGTAACTTAATTATTTAGACTTATCCTTGATGAATATTCGGTATGTAGTTTCAATTTATCTTCTGTTTTAGTTATAATTATGTATGTTATATTATTAGTTATATATGCTATATATGTACTATATATATTTTATCAGTTATTTCCTCTTTTTTATGAACCTTATGACTTCTACATAATTTTAAAAATTTAACTTTTTAATACTAACTTCTTAAAAATGAACATTATGTCTATTTTAGGTAGTCTCAGATTGTAACAAACTGAATTGAATTATTTTTATAATTATACTAATACAATATTCATGTTTTTTTTTGTTATTTCTAGTATTTTGTTGATTTCAAGTTGGGAGAAGATTATTTAGATGGAAAATATTATTTTGCATCAGTTTTCATGGCTTACTTGACTATTGGTTCACAGCTACCAAATCTCTTATTCAATTGGCTAAATATATTTTGTCCTATAGGGTGAGATCTTACTAAATTTAATAATAAAATAATTGACAAGTTATTATACCATAATACTTAGAAGTATTGATTTATTTGCATTAGAAACAATATATTCTTTATGTTCTATAAAAGTTTATCTAAAATTATAATTAATGCATTTTTTTTTTTTTTTTTTTAATTTTCATATAGTAAAATTTATAACTTGTATTAGATTATTTGACCAAAATATATTTAAATAATATAAATTTAACCATTCATAATGTATACTATATAAAATAAAAAAATATATAAATTATTTAAATTAATGGGTATACATTTTTTTTTTTCAGGGGTAAATTAACAACTCGTATTGTATGGTCAATTCTTACCGAAGTAGTTTGTTTTATTTTTACTGTTGCTTTAGTAATGATCAATACCTCTCAAATACCATTTATATTTTTTTGGTCGACCCTTGGCAGCATAGTATTGTTAAATATGGCAAATGGTATTTATAATAATTCCGTTTTTGGAATGGCAGCAAAACTTCCTACAAAATATATAGGTGCTGTAGTTCTTGGTACAAATTTAAGTGGTACATTTACATCTATTGCAAACATTGCATCCATTTCAATTGCTCCAGATGCTCGGACTGCTGCTATTTATTACTTTACAACTGCGTTATTTGTGTTGTTAGCTTGTTTTGATACATACTTTGCATTGCCATTAAATGTAAGTATTCATATATTTTATTATATTAATTAATTTATAAATATGAAATATTAATTATTTTTAATTAGATAATTATTAAATGTCATTATGATTATTATTGCATTTGTTAAAATAAGAAGTAATTATAGATTATAATTAGGACATGGAAGTAGTTGCATTTGTATGTTATTTTAACCATTAGATGTATATCTAAGTGAGCAGAAATTCATTCTAAGACACAACGAAAAGTTTATAGTGCATATTTTGCATATTTCATGATTTTTAAATTTTAGAGCATATTTTATAAATAACTATAATTTATGAAAATTCGTAAATAAAAAATAAATATAATCCATATTGAGAGAGCTAATTAGATATTCTTGTATCATATTTTTCAAATTTCCATTTGACATTAAAAACAATCTTTCAATTTTGAAAACATCAAAAAAAGTTTATTGGTCCAATGTAATATTTTGAAGGTAGAAACAAAATTATATCTAATGCATTTTAATACATTTTAATTAGATAGTATACCTGATGGTTTTTCTAATTTGTAGTTATGTATATCATGTATATAAATTTAACTCAACAGAAATATTTTACAAGTGCATTTTTTTAAAAAAAAATTTTTTTTTTAATTATGATAAAATATTAAAAATTAGAATTTTTTATTACTTTGCTTTTTCTATAATTATAATTTTATAAAATATTTGTGTTAAAGTAAAATAAAGTTTATGTAAAAGAAATATTATAAGTGTAATTTGTAAGCGCACAAGGAAATGCATATTTAGTACTTTTTTAGTGCATTAAGTTCCGAATTATAATTATAATATACAAAATACTGAAATTATAATTTTCATAATATTAATCCTTATATTAAGTGTATAAATTTAAATTTAAAAAAATGAGTATAATTTTATTTTATTTATAAATTTTTAAATAAAATTGAACTTTTTAATACTCTCAATTAAGTTGTATATTATCTTTATTGTACTATTATTGAGTTGCATAAAACATTTAACAATTTGTTAGAAATTTTAATGGTCTATTGAAAAAATTTGGTTGCACATTTGATTATTAAATGTTTATCAGTCCTCTAAATATTAAGATAATGGCTTGTTAGTTAATTACTCAATTTCTGTTTTGTAAATATTTAGTATCAGTTATCATTCGTATAAAATTAAACAACTAATTTTTATGCAATTTATCATATATATCTATAATGTTATAATATTTACATATTTAAATTATATGAATAATATATATATTATATATTTTATTTGTATTTGTATTTAGAGATTTTATAAATATCATGAACTTGTTTATCAACGTCAGTTAGAAAATGAAGAATCAAAAAGAAAAGATGAAAAAATTCCTTATTGGAGTATTTTTAAAGATGCTTTTCCACAATTATTAAATGTATTTTTTATATTTTTCGTTACACTTGCAATTTTTCCAGCTGTCCATTCAGGTATACACTAATTTATTATACAAGTCATACATATTATTATAATTTTCTAATTTTATATATATTTGTATTAGATATTAAAATGTCAAATGCAAACTTCATTATTGGAAACACATATTATGGAAGTGTATTATGTTTTTTAACATTTAATTTAAGTGCACTAATTGGAACATATCTATCTACTTTCTTTTCTTGGGTAAATTAATTATTGATTTTTTATAATTAATTGAATTTAATATTATTTATTTGCTTTTTCAGCCAAGCCCAAAATGGTTATTTGTTCCTGTCTTATTAAGGGTGATTCTTATTCCATTATTTTTAGTTTGCAATTATCTACCAATTAATGTTAGTAGAACAATGCCAGTATTAATACAAAATGATTATGTTTTTTGGATATTGGGAGTAATTCTTGGACTATCAAGTGGATATTACAGTTCTGTAGCAATGATGTACACACCAAGGTAAAATTTACAAAATATATTGTGTACATAGTATATTAGTGTGTTTACATCAATACCATTAAATATTTTGGATGGATGATATTATTAATTTATTTTTATTTTTTCTTGGTTTCCGCCTTTAAGACCATACCGCTAAATACAAATCTTGCCATCTCTTCCTGTGTTCTGCTGTTTATATAATTTATGGTCCCATCTTTTTAATTTTTTTTTTTTTTTTTAATTAGTTTTCTTATCTTTACTTTCAGTTGTCTTAACGATCTCTTTCCTATATGATCTTCCTGAATAACCCTCTTAACCAAAGATCCATCCAAAGCATGGTCAGCCTACATTAGTCTTCTCTTTGTGATCTCTATAACTGAAACTGGCCTCTGAAACTGTCATTGGAGTTCAGCATTATGAAGTCTTCTATTCATTTGTTTGATTATCAAAGATTTGGCCATAATTTTTTTCTTAATTTGCTCTCAAATATTATTATAGATTATTATTTTTCACGAATAGCAAACATTTCTGGTAGGAAAGTGGATGTTCTTGGTACTTTATTTAGGTAATTTTTCGAATTTCTTAAAATTTACCTTGGGCGTTAGAAAAAACAACGAAAAAATGATGAAAAAACAGCAATTTATTAATCAATACCTACATTATCTGACTTCGCTCAGAATCGTTTTTTCGAATGCAATGGTTTATTATTGCATTCAAATTCTAATTAAAAATAAATACTATGATTTGCACACCTATATCCATGCGGCAGGAGTATCAGCTCTTTTTATTTTTAGACATAATATATTTTATAATACTTTGTTCTTCTACTTATTGTAAAAGAAGTAGTTTTAAGATATTTTTTTGTTTTTCTTTTAAGGACATGGTTAAACTAATAATAATAATATTTTAAAACGCACAAGTACAACTTAACCTAACTGAGGCCTTGATATAACTGCGTGTATGTGCC
Organism: Tetraneura akinire; assembly: GCA_021307375.1. Classification (NCBI taxonomy): domain Eukaryota; kingdom Metazoa; phylum Arthropoda; class Insecta; order Hemiptera; family Aphididae; genus Tetraneura; species Tetraneura akinire. The sequence continues at coordinate 568,365 of JAIUCT010000133.1, read as the reverse complement.
TAAATCTAATGTCCCCTAATGTCAGCCGCACGGCTGAAATTTGAATTGTGCCATGTCGGCCGCGCTTCTCTAGACGCGTGCATAGGAATGCACATTTACACCTTTATCCTTACCACACCAGTATCTCTTCCCTTGCTTTTTAGGATTTAAGTTATATAATTTACTTTAAAAAATTACTTACAATTATATCTTATTATTGTAATAAGCTGTTTATTTTAGTAGAATTGGTGAAGTAACTTGCCAAATAATTAATTTAGATAATTTAATTTTTAATTTATGAAAAAATTTAAAAGTCTCAAAATACTAATGTAATTCCTTAATCCTTTTTATTCTTTGTTTTTTTCACGACTATTTTGCTATTCATTATTTCTATTATCATTTTTATTATTTGTTTACTTTTAATCTGTGTGTTTAGGTCAATATTATTTATTTATAATGTATTTTATATATGTATTTTTTTTTAGTTGTGTTGATCCCAAATACAATGGTATTGCAGGCATGTTTGGAGCTGCTATGCTAATCACTGGTATTTGCTGTGGAATACTTTTTGGAATGGCAATGCCATATATCATAACATTCATTTATTGGTAAATAAATTTCCAAAATATGTTCTAAATTTGTTTATTTTAATTATTTACTAAAGACTTATTGCTATGTATAATGTATTTTAATACTTCAGACATTAATAAAATTTATAATTTTATAAAAAAAAATACATGTAACTAAAAATACTTGAGGATTAGATAAAAAGTAAATGTACACCTCATATTATTTGTCTATTTATAATTATTATAATTGATGTATACTTTTTTTTTTTTATTATATAATTAATTAAAACTTTAAATAATTTTAAAATATCTAGTGATTAGTTAATTTTTTTATATCATTCATATGGCAAAAATCAAAACAACTATTGTGGTGTCAGTAAATACTTAATTAGTATATTATAATTGGAATGAAATACAAAACTAAAATTGTAATTCAGGGTAATTGTAGCGAACTTGGATGTATCCATACTGGATCTTCTATGCTATCTAATGAACTTACTTTAATAATTTTTTGATGATATATCATAGTTACTGACACGTTAACTAAGTTTTTTTTTTTTAATATTAGCGTATAATAAAAACTTCATAATATTAAATATTATTTAATTTCAGTATTTAAAATATCACTGTTGTTGTTTTGCTATTTTACCACATTTTATGTGAATGCATTCTGTATACGTTTGTCAAAAATGTTATTTAAATATTTAAATTAATAGTTAAAACTTGATACTTAATTATTTAATTACAATTTCTCATGCTTTTTCTAACAAATTGAATACACAGAGTAAAGCAATGCTTACATATTTTCTTAAATATTTATTAAATTTTTAATTATTTTATATATATTATTTGCCATTAATTATCTATTCAAAATAAATTGCTTAATAATTACTTACTTGTCTTTTATGAGATAACTTGGTATTAATTGCTCAAGTAAATTTAATTCATAATATTAAACATGTTCAATTTATTATAATAAAACGTATATTATAAGCTTATAAAATAATCAATAATCGTAATATTAAATATATTTAATTTCAAAAACAAAATCTAATATACTTATAAATATATCATATTATGTAACAAGATTCTCATAAAATACACTAGAATCTTGAGCATTAATTTTATATTTATAATTCTTATAATTTATTTCATACATGTATTGAATTATTTCATGTAGATAAGTATCGTATTATTATAGTTACAATTAATACACTGAAAAAACAATAAAAACGTATCTAGTATTTTAATTTCATATTCATAAAATGAGTATTTTATTTTTTTATATTATTTTTTTCAATATACTGTATACAATTGTATTAGTGTTTTATTTTTAACATTGTATTACATAATTGTTAAAATAATATTAATTGTTCTTTTAATGAAATAAGTAATTTTTTTTGATAAATTGTGAAAGAATTAATAACACTTTTTACATAGTTATTTATTTTTATTAATGTTAATGATTATATCATAAAAATATGATTTCTAATTGTTTTGTATAATATATTACAAACATAATTGTAATAAAAAATATTTATTTTTTATAAAAATGTAATAACAATTTTATTATTTAAAATCTGTTCTACATAATTTTACCAAATTGTGTTTACTTAATGTTTAATAATATTGGTATTATTTACATTGAAAGTACTAACTTGTATTTTCATATACTATGTTTTTTTGTAAATGCCAATAAAAAAATATATTTCAACAAATAAGTAGTTTTCACTAATTATTAATTACTAATTTGTTTCAGTTTTTGTCATTTTATCTATATGGTAATAAAGCATTTAATTTAATAATTATTATAATTTATAGGATTTAATTATTAAATTAGTGAAAGGTATTAATGCATTTCCTTTTATTTATTTTCTTTTTTAAAATTGGAAGTCTATAATTTTTGATAAACCTAGTTAAACAAAATTAATAGTTTTTCATAAACTTTTGTTTTAATTGTAAAATGTGAAAGATATTAAAAAGTGCATTTTTAACACATAAAAAACAATAATGGCCATTGAGGAATAGTTATTATAATTTAGATTTGCATGTATTCATAAATCATTGCCTTTGAAATAATTGATTTCTGATGAAATTTAGTTAGATAATACATTATATAATATATTTATTGCAATGTAACTTTATTTAAATTTAAAATTCTATATGTGTGAATATACAAATTATAATTTTCAAGTTTATTACTATTTTTTGTTAGAAGTCTAATGCACAAGGAAATATGTTTAAAAAATTAAGATCAATTTTAAATTTTGATAAATTTTGTTTTGTTTTGCTTTTTTTATATTGTTATAATATAAATATATATTTTTTTAAAACTTCAAAAATATGAAAAAATTTGTATTTCTTATTGAACAATTAATTTGATATCTGTATTTTATATGCTTCTAAAATTTGTATTGCAAACTTTCAATTTTAGAGTACCTATGCCAGTGTTTCTCAACCTTTGTATTATGATGATACACTAATGAGTAATGACTAATAAAATATTTTATATTTTGCGACACACCATAGATGAAAAAAATTAAAAACTTAAATAGTATTATAAATGATTTATTATTGATTTTAAAATTGAATATAAAATATTCTTATGCAATATACAATTTTTTAATAAAAATTTTGAGATTTATGTTTTGTACATATTTGGCAAAATTTTGGATAGGACTACTAATAACTATTCTTCAACACTAATTTATATTTTTATTTCGTTCAATACTAAACGACATAAAATATAAAAATACTTATCGTGTGAGGTACCTTATGCCCGTACTATTGTACTAATCATAGACATATAAATAGTATTTAGAATCAATACTAATACGTCAAATTATATATGCCATATTAATGATATGGGTATTTATTGAATTAATAACACCGATAGGAGTTTGGATTTGGACTATCTGGAAATATTTTAAATTTAAATTTAGGAATGACAGATAATTTATTTTAAATTATCACAATATTTTTTAATATTAATTTATGTTTATTGATGCTGTTTAAATTTATTTGTTAATATTATATGGTTTTGTTTTTAATTTTTTATATACCATAGGAGATTAGGAGATAGAAACTTGAAAACTCGCGACACATTTCCACCTATCCAACGACATAGTGGTTGAGAAACACTGACCTACACACTTTATATCAGGGTTCACTAAAAAATATAGGTTGTTCGTTGCTTATGCAATCTTACATTATACCCATGACAAAATATATTTATGACTTTTATCATTGGTCATAGAATAGTCAATGGTCAATACTCTACCTATTCCATAATAAATATTAATCAAACCATTAATTATTGCTTTTGCTTGTGCCTTTTGGCTTTTATAATATTATAATTATTATGTGGCATGTGCACAGTGCATTGTACAGTGTATGTGCATTGTAGTATTGTAGTATTGTACACAGAAAAAATCAGCTGTGAACATAATAAATTAATAACATATGCACCAGCACCAATATATGTATTATATACCTTCTATAGATTAAGGCAATATAAGAATATATGTTTATAGTGCTTCACTATAGATATAATATATATAATATACACATGGTCTAAAAATTCTATCTCTACGTAAAGTTGTCACACAGTTATAATCTGTGATAATACCTATACGGCTATACGTAAATCTTAAATCGTCGTGTGACACAACACACAAGTTACTATCAGCTGTTGTGATGCGTATTTTGTGTTTATGTAGTGTGGTATTGAATATTGGTAGTTCTCTCTTCTCTGTAGCGTTTTGATTTTTTTGGTTTTGTAATTTTGTTTTCGTCAGTAAATGTTCATCCATTATTTATTGTACATTATAATCATTAGACATAGACATAATTAAATCTATGATTAAATAAACTAAATTAGTTTAAAATCGTTATCATAATCCGACATTCCGTCCATCCAAGTTTTTACAAAGTAAAAAAGATCAGATTTTCCCCCGTATAAACTTAAATTTTCTGTTCTAACTAAAATTACATAATGTCTGATTTGAAATCATTGGAACATCCAACGTTAAAGGTAAATCTATTATAGGTAGTTATAAATCGATAAATAGAAAGAACAATGTTAGTTATAATATATTATAGATATATAATCTATAATAGGTAATATATAAACTGCCTGAAATAATTTTCCAACTCTGAATTTAAGATTTTAAATGTTTTATTATTATTATTATTATTATTCTATTGTTTATAGATAAATATAAAAATACAACAATTTTTTAGGTTCCTTATGAAGTACTTAATAAGAAATTTCGAACAACACAAAAAACACTAGACAGAGAGGTTTCACATTTTCAAAATGCTGTACAAGAATTTGAACGTGACATGTCATCAGACGTTGCAATGACAGATACATCTCATTTCTCTTCATTGCTTAGTGGCATGGTGGAAAAACTAAAAGTGCTCAAAAGAAAGGTTCAATTAATTTGTATTATATATTTATTTATGATTTAATAATAAATGGTTTGACTAGGCCGATGAAGGTATAAATGATGAATTACAAGCAGGTATGGTATGCAAAAAACGTTTGGACCATTTAAAAGAACATAGTTCACCTTGTGAAACTATTGTACAAAATTGGCGTCGCCGTCGGTTAGATCGCATGTTAGTGGAATACTTTCTACGTTGTGGTTATTATAATTCAGCTAACAAACTTGCTAACTACTCAGATCTTAATGATCTTACAAATATTGGTATAATACTATAATAGTAATTATTTATTCAATAGGATATATTTTTATTAGATACTTAAAATTTCTTAGATTTATTTATGATATCAAAGGATGTTGAGCAGTCATTAGATAACCATGAGACATCAAAATGTTTAGCATGGTGTCATGATAACAGGTCAAAATTACGTAAATTACGATCTACTATGGAGTTCAATTTACGAATACAAGAATTTATAGAACTTGTACGTCAAGATAAACGTCTTGATGCCGTTAAGTTAGTATAGAAATATATTTTTATTATAATTAATTCTTATCTTATATGATTATTTGTTAACTGTATTTAATAAAGCAGTAAAATTAAAGTCAATATTTTAGGAAGAGGACTCTTGGCTTGAATCCCTATTTTATGGAGTGGTATATATAGAGCAAATATGCCAATTAATTTTTTTTTTTTTTCATCAACTTTAATAATTATAATTTAGCATATTCCTAAAATAATAATATTTTATATATTTTTTTTTAAAAAAATGTATTAATAACTAATCATTGATTCTTCATTGTTTTACTGATAACCGTTTTTCAACAAGTTTTTTTAAATCAACTATGTCCAACATGTCTTTATTAGTACTAAGTAGCATTAAATTTCATTTTGTAATCAGTACATCTGGATTTTAAATAAATTTAATTAATTTTAATTTGCTGAATATTCATTTGAAGATGTACTTATAGAAGCTGTAAACATCAATTTAAATATTTTGTTTATAATTAGCAAATTTTGCTTGTGTACTAAAAATATCTGATAAAACACTAAAATATAAACATATAACCAACACTAAGAATTCAGAATAAATTCATTCATAATCTCTTACTTTAGATGTGTCACATCCTGGAGGGAATAATTTAATAATTTTATCAAAGTTTTCTCCTAAGTATTTGTTGTTCGAGGGTATTTTAAATGCATTAAATAATGGCTCAATTGAAATACATTTATTTAAGTGTTCAGAAAACAACAAAAACAAAGTGTCTAAAACTTTTTTGAACTTAGTAAAGTGTATTAAAATCAAATTTTACCTAAAAGTCTGGAAAAATTTTTTTGGCAATAGTCTTCTATGAACTTGCTTAAAATCAGATTCGGGATCAATGATTAATGTAGCTCATATTTTATAGAACTTTCTACTAAATTATAATGATTAATAATAACATACAAGACTACATTGCCCCGACTTCTGTCCCACCTCATTTATTCCTGACTCTAATATCAAAATTCAGTGCTTGGTGGAGGGTATCTATTGAAGGTATAAATAAAAATATAAAAAATAGATACATATTAATATATTATATACATTTATCATCATACATAGTGTCTTCTTAAAAAATTTTGGAAGTCTAATCCACTTTAAGTTATCTACTGAAGTCATAATAATTTTATTATCTTTATTTACATTATATATTATCAAATTCAATATTATTGTTTATTAAATTATTTGATTTGATTTTAGACATGCTAGAAAGTATATATCAACAATTGAGGATACCCGTATGGATGAAGTACAGCAATGTATGGTTTTATTAGCTTTTCCAACTGATACTGGTAAATTTTTATATATAATTTTACAATTGTAATTATGAAATATATACAAAATAGTATTGAATATTCAAAACGAAATAGAAAATATACATAGATTAAAATTAAAATTAATATATTTATCAGATGTATATTAATTTTATAAAATAAAATAATATTAAATTAAATTATTTCTTTAATTTGTGCGAATATTACTTATTGAATTATGAATTCCGCCAATATTTGGTCCGTGAAAATATGTTCTGGAGATATACGATTCAGACATATAAGTTCTGGATTGTTAAACCCCTCCGTTTATTACTCAATTTCCTTGTCAACTAATTTGCATTATAAAACATTATTTCTAAATGCTTATACTAATATATACATTTTCTATAATAAATATTTGTTAATATATTGGTTTTACAATTATTATGTGTGTCTTTTATTCTTTTTCTTTTGAATAAACTGAAATGTTGACAAATTTGATTTCAATATTTCACAATAACTCGGGCAATTTTAAAGTTAGAGAATTGAAAATTTTATCGGGTATTCACATATGTACTTATAGTACTTATATGTGGTAAAATTTTGGAACGTTACGTTAATTTTTCTACAAAATTTAGGACTGAATATTTCGTAAAATACTCGTTTTAGATTGAATGGAATGTATATTGGTTTTACAATGATGTGTGATTATTTTAGATTCTGAGCGGAGCGAAGAATGTATTGGTTTTACAATGATGTGTGATTTTTTTTTTTTTATTCTGCAGACATTTTTACTACCCGAAATAATGCTCCGAATATCACGAATAGGGTATGTTTCCGGTAGCAAAATGGATCTAGTTGGTACATTATTTAGGTCATTTTTCGAATTTCTCAAAATTGACCCTAAGCGGTAGAAAAATCTTCGAAAAAATGATGAAAAAGCGGCATTTTTCACGAAAAATGAAATTTTGACAAATTCAATTTCTATATTTCACGATAACTCAGGAAATTTTTAAAATAACGACCTGAAAATTTTATCGGGTATTCACATAGGTATTATATATATGTGGTAAAATTTTGGAACCGTTACATTCATTTTTCTACAAAAATATAGGACTTCAAATATTTCGTAAAATTCACGTTTTTACATATATAATGTGTGATAAAATTATCAATTTTAGGTATTATAGTCTGAAAATTTTACTGAAGTATACTTACATATTACTTAACATCATACTAAAATATTATAAAAATCCCAAGTCACAATTTTTTTTTTATAGCTGTTTTTAATATTTTTAGTAAAACAAAAATCTTAGAATCCATACGTATTAATAAATATTCTGAAAACACTTTTACTATCCGAAATAATGCTTCGATTTTCACGAATAGCGAGGATCCGGTGTAAAATTGGATGTAGATTGTATTTTATTTAGGTCATTTTTCGAATTTCTCAAAATTGACTAAGCGGTAGAAAAAACTACGAAAAAATGGCATTTTTCACGAAAACGGAATTTTCGACGAATTTAATTTCAATATTTCACAATAACTTGGGTAATTTTTAAGTTAGAGACTTGAAAATTTTTTCGGAATTTCACATAGCGATTATATATATGTGGTAAAATTTTGGAACAGTTACATTAATTTTTCTACAAAATATAGGACTTTGAATATTTCGTAAAATTCTCGTTTTTATGTATATAATGTTTGATAATATTGGTAATTTTGGGAATTAAGTTCCGAAAATTTATTAAAGTATAATCACATAATATTACTTAACATGATATCAAAATAATAGAAAAATTACAAGTGTCAATTATTTTTTATAGCAATTTTTAATTTATATTTTTGGTTTAAACGAAAATCTTAGAATCCATATGAATGTTCTTATTATTTCTCAATACTTTTACAATAAAAATGAATAAAAAGGCCAAAAAATTTGGAAAATTTTATTGGAGTATACTGATATATATCTTAACGTATTTTTAAAATATTAGAAAAATCTCATGACTCAATTTTTTTTTATATGTGTTTAAAGTTTAAATTTCAGTAAAATCAATATTTAAATTATTTATATGAATTCTTATTATATTTCAATGTTTTACAATAATGTTAAATATAATTGACAAACATTTTTATAAAATTTATAAAATTTTATTGTAGCTTTAATTCATTTTACTTAACTCAGTTCCAATTATTTGTGAATTACTACATTAACGATTATTGTTTTAAAGCTGTTTAAAGTATGAAAAAGCATGGTAAGGGATACTGGTGTGGAAGTGATACAGGTGTAAAGAGGATAGTGTTGAATTTTGATTACAATTTGAATGCAATGATAAATCGTATTCGAAAAATGATTCTGAGTGAAGTGCTCTCAAATTTGGGTATTTAGGTGACTCTATTGAACCTAGATACCGTTAAATGTAAAAATTTTAATTGGTACATATAATATCTGATGAACTTTGCTCAAAATCGTTTTTATGAATGTTATTATTTGTCATTGCATTCAAATTGTAATCAAAATTGAACACTATCCTCTTTACATCTGTATCCCTCCCTTGCTTTTTCTTATTCAGTTTATTAGATATTCATATATATACTTTTATAATAAATATCTTTATATTTGTATTTTATATATATATTTATTATATTAGATATATATATATTATTCTCTATTTATTTTTATAATAATTTGAAATTACTAAAATTTAATCACTTTATTTTTTTTAGAAATATCACCATACAAAGAAATGTTTGATGAGACTCGTTGGCAACGTTTGATTGAACAGTTTCGACAAGAAAATTTTAATTTATATCAATTATCTTCGCAGTCTGTTTTTACTGTTGCCTTACAAGCCGGATTATCTGCTCTCAAAACTCCATATCCTTTTTAGTATTTTATTAAATGCCAAGCTACAATAGAAATTTGATTATTAATGTGATATATTGAGTTAGAATTATCTATGAATGAAGATGTAATAAAATATTTATATATTCATTTAATTACAATAAAACAAAATATATGTTATGTGTACTTAGGGATGATACTATCCAAAGTATATATTCTAAGTACATACACCTGTATAATAAAATTGATTCTAATATGAACCATGTTTTTGACTATTACATTTTTTACAGTACATGTGTACTTTGTACCCTCAACAAACATTTCTGCCTTAAAAATAATTCATGTGCAATATCATAAAATAGTACCAAAAGCCAAATTATATTGACGTTAAATAATTGGCTTAAAACTTTATTTATAGTATATAATCTAAGGTTGTGCATAATTTATTTTATTTTTAAATTCTAATAAACTTTCCTTTTTTAAAATAATATATATTTCTTAACTTAAGTACACTCAGTGTTATAGTGATGTTAAAGAAGCACGTAATGCCAGTTGCCCAGTCTGCCAACAATGGTTTAACACTTTAGCAAAACCATTACCATTTGCTCATTGTAGTCAATCACGATTATTTTGTTCAATTTCAGGAACTCCACTTAATGAAAATAATATACCTATGGTTTTACCAAATGGATATGTCTATGGAGAACAGGTTTATATTTGTTTATTTACAATGTCATGTTAATTAATATTTAATAATAAATTATGTTTTATTTTAAGGCTTTGGTTGAAATGGCAAATCAAAATAATGGACAAATTATATGTCCAAAAACTAAGGAATTATATTGGTTGAAACAAGCCGAAAAAGTTTATGTAATGTAATAAACTAATAAAATATTAATATATACATTTTAATTTACTGATAATGTGCCATTTACAGTTTTGATATTGACTAATTATGTATAAATATTAATTTCTTGAGAACTTTTGTTATATAAAAATAATATAATAATATAATAATTACTTTATCTTATTAAATGAAAAAATTTTGCTATTCTACCCTATGTTTGATTCTTAAATTTATGTTTAGTTTATTTTATTCGATTTAGTTAACATTAAATAAAAAAAAAAAAAAAAATTAAATACATTATATAAAATAATTTTCATTAAATAGTGTAACAAAATTACTGTAAATACTTGTATACTTAAATAATTATGAGACATTCAATAACTAGTAATAAATTTAATATCTATATTTATGTATTAAACTATATGATTATGAAAAATAAAATTATGAGATTTTTATAATATTGATATTTAAACATTATTTTTAATACGTTGAAAATGAATATATAATAAATTGTATACATTATATTTATATTGTTAATTTATTGTCAAAAGTGATTTTATATTCAACTGAGTATACAGTACTGTTATTTAATTGCGTTAAAATATTTTAAGTTGGTTATATTATTTTATATAATATGTTATTGTAATTACTAATTAATAAAAGCTGAGCTATTCTAACTTCTATTATTATTTATTTATAGATATCAAAATTGTTAATAAATAATAATACAAATTTAATAAATATAAGATAAAAATACAATTTGTAATAAAGTACAACCTTGATAAATTAATTTATTGCAATAAATTTTGGAAGATAATCTATAATCATGAAATTGAATTACAAATAATTTCTGTTTAAATAATCTATATAGTTAGTGTTAAAATAATGTTGGATAGCTATATTTATGTTTGGAGGAACTATTGCTAACACAATTCCCTCTGGGTACTTGGTTAAAACTGAAAAATAAAAGGTTTTTTTAGGTATGTTATTAAATTTATGTTTTTAACACTTATTAAATAACGTTTTGTTTTAATATCAATGGTTTTAATTTAAATATTTATTTACTAGATTGTCGTTGAATTATTGTATTAAATAAAAAATGTATTTTTACAGTAATTCGAAATTCATTTTTACTAATGTAAAAAAATTTGAAAAATATAATATTTGTTTAAAAATAAAACGAAACGCGGGAAAATATAATAAACCGTGAGATGGCATGGTGGTAGGGCGGGTTTGTAAACGCAGTCATCGGTGTTCACCGATGACTGTCCGCCATTTTCCGGCGGCCGCTTATGTTTGTTTCGCGCACACACAACAGTTTCGGCCGCTGTCTAGCCAACATAACCTGCTTGTGCAGCCGCCGACACTGCTATCCGTTACTACCACGACGATTGACCACCATTCCCCATAATAGCGGTCGCGTACGGTGTTTTATCTATCAATTGGTTTTTACTTTTCCAGTATTCCGCGCGGTGTTTCGCTTTTGTGTCTGTGTGCCGGTAAAAACCGCCGTCGCCGTTTCGCATTTGTGATACAATTTTACCAGATTTCACACGCGTAAATACGTACGTAGTACAGTGGTGTTTACATATATATGAATACATAATAGGTGATACTATTATTTGCCGACCGGATGATCCGATGCTCAATACGTTCGTGCGCGCTAGTCGACGATATCATTGCCGTGCGCCAACGTGAATTTTGTGGTTTATTTTAGAGCCGACAATACGTACGATACGATCAACGTTTTATTACTGTTGGGGTCGTGCGCGAGTGGTTATCATTTCGGCCCAATAGCGGACACCGCTCACGTCGTTATTGTATTGTCGACGACGACGACGACGACGCCGACGTGTTCGTAACACAAACAAGGTAAGCCATGTTCTCAATTCTCAATGTCATTTATATTAAACGCGCATGTAACAACAGTCGGTTTGATCTTCGGTTCTTGTATTTTCCACAGAAAAACACAAATGGATGATTAAAATTTCCATTTAACTGACGTGTGTAGGTACCCGAACTCAATCGTTTTAGACGAGACTTGATTATATTTCGGGGGGAACAAGCCTGTACGATAACGTGTTTACACGATCGACGGCATATTACACACCTATTGTCTATTTCTATTTTATACGTATAAAATATATCCCTGAATTTATAATCTATATGTTCATGATTTATGTTTACTGTAATCAATTAAAATTGGTATATGATATTTGTACACATAATTAATACTGTTCGATACACGTTCAAAAGTCGCTGTTATATTATTGTATATCTGTGTGTAATCTAATATTGTATATATAATCTAATATTTGCACGGTGCGCATTAAATATTGTTTTGATAAGTCTTCGCGTTTATCAGAAATTTAGTAAAACTTTTTAAACTTGACCTTGTGTTGAATTAAAATTGACAAATTCTTCACACGTGAGCTTCCGAATCAGGTATTTAACCCGCACCTTTTATTCGTTATAAGTTATAACTTCGCGAAGTCAATGTATTTTGTTTTAGTTTTAATTTTTTTTCACCGACGTTTCGTTTTGTATATGAAATTTGCACGCATATATGATATGTCAAAACTCTTTCGAGGGTCAACATGATTAACGTTAATCTTAATACCCGCTAACTGATTCTTATTTCTTTGTACATACATTTTGTTTAACGTAATTTAACAGCTAAGGTCTGGGGATACTTTTTGATTATATTTTTTCACTATTATTTTGAAATTGGAATTATGGTCGTTTTGCTATTTACGTTTATGATTATTTTTGCTTTTATAATATATATTATATACTAAAATTCCAGTGCGTTTTCTTCGAATTTTAGACACGTCAATGGTCAATAAATAATCATAATCCATGCTAATTGAAATCGCTGATCGTGCTACTTGAAATTAAAACACTCATTAGTTCGTTTTAGTAATAATCTCTGATTGTTATATATACGTTATTATATTATATATTTCATACTTGTGTTTGCACTTTTTATTATGTTTTCATACGCGTGATTAAACGAAGATTGTTACATAAAAGTAATGGGTAGTTAATGAATAATAATAATAAAATGAAAATAGCTTAGTCGTCTCAACTGTGTCGCGATTATCCTCAATGCTGATGACATGGTGGGTGGGGAGAGTAGAAAAATTTGATTGCATTGGCGTTTTCTCTAAACCGATTACGTTGCATTCAAACATTGGTAGTAGTATGATGGCATTTTTGCACATAGTGCAATAATAATAAAAAACAATGTTTAACAATATATCTGGATATTTCAATCAATGATGCCGTTAAGTCATCGCGTATAAATTTAGCGAAATTCGTGGGTTTATATTGTATTTTTATTTGTTAATATTTCGAGAATTCGATGGCGTTGATAATTTGTTCTTTGTCATTATTGTTATACGCTTGAATACATTTTATGTCGTAAATATATTAATGTACGTACTGTTATTATTGGTGTTCTTAGCGATAATGTTTCTAATAAATATTAAATATATTATAATATCGTGTACGGTATACCTAATATATCGCATACAGGTAATAAAATAATAACACATATTAATTATTACCAATCAAATTATTATGGGTGTTGTGTAAGTGGGTATGTGTGTAGATTTTGATAATGATTGTATTAAAAGTGGTCGTTGTCAAGGCAAACTGTAATAACTACAATTGGTGGCGGGCGGCGGTAATTGAAGCACCATAAATGGAAGGGTGACGATGACAATGCAAAAAGAGCGCGTTTTAACTGGTCTGCACGGCTGGCACGATGCGACTTGGTTTGCGATCTCGGTGGGTGGAGGGGAAGGGGAAGGGGACCTTCGCTGGACGTAACCGTCATCCGTGCGGCGGCCCACGTCTTTTACTTTATACCCAGAAACATGCACCGCTGCCCCTCGCCGTCCACTCCCTCGTCACACCGCACCGTTTCTCCGCGGCCCCAGTCTAGTGAAATAGTATTATTCACTTTCGTGATCGGTGTTACGCGTGCCCGTGTGTTTACGCCGCGTTCACACTGGAACAGTGGGACGCCATGATCCGCACCATCGTGATCTTTTTCCTTTCGGGATCGTCCGATGGTATTCTCACCACCGGTCTGCGTTTAATCGAATCGCTGCGGTTTTCATAATCGCCGCAATGTTACGTGAACGAACATTATTATTACACGGTGTTCGCATTATTGTTGTAAACTACTCGCACATCTTCCAATAGTTGTGTTTTATTTTATTCTATCGTGTTATTACGATCGGTTCTGTTTGGTCAGTAAATTGCGTTTACCGTTGGCGGATTAAAATCGTAGAATATTACAATTTTTTTGCTGTAATACGCGTCAGTTTTTTGTAATTATCGTTTCTTGTGATCCCATTTTTAGAATGCTAATTGTATACATCTTATAATTATTTCGAGATTTTTTGATTGGTCTTGATCTGAACCTATATATTTAATGGATTCTTATCGATACAGCAATAATGAAGGTTATTCTCTTTTTTTTTTTTTTTTTATTATTTTTTCATTATATACTTTTTATTAATTTTGATGTAAAACGAATAATACAGTTTCGTATTTTTCCCGAAATTGACAATGCACACGCGTCCCCTCTATTCATGGAACATCTGTCAATAATATAAAAGCGTACTCCAAAATTACTCATATACAAAAAAAGAAAAAAAAACTGGTGATTTGCATTACCTATTTATGTATCTACAATACGTTATTTTTTCTGTACGTTGGAAATATTTATTGTTTTTCATAATCGACCTCAAATTATAATTTAAATACGATTTAGTAATATTATGTGGAACTGTGGAAGAGAGAATATCATTTTGAAGTAATGTACATAGCTCGCTTAGAATTATTGCTAGTATTATAGAACCATTTTTTTATTTATTTTTCACGCTGACAAAGCAAAAATATGGCACGGATTTCTTCGGCATGTATATTATAATTGTGTGGGTTACGCTATTAAAAATTTCATTGCCTAGAGCGTCGTCGAATATGAACCTGTTTCGTATTACAACGTAAGCTAACGCAAAAATGTATTATCCACATGCATGCGCTCGTGCACTAACACACGCATATTATATGCAATGCACACACTCGGTGTACACACGTAAGACCAACGCGGCGGCTGTCAGTCGGCCATAACGAAGCCGGTCGCATTGTTGCTATTGCACGACTATCAAGAGTTGCAGTGTTGAGCGGCGGTGTTATTGGTGATTGTTGCGTGAGCGAGACGCGACGTACAGGAGAAAAACAAATCTGTGAAATTATTTAACGAAATAAACTGTTTATCGTGGCATCGCATTACGTACAGCGATTGGTTGTAGACAGTAGCGGCGAACGCACTCGACAATGTTCTGGAAGTTGGACGTTATAAATTATAATAAATAATATTATAGCTGAATATGCGCGCGCGGAACAGCTGCTCTCTCTTTCTCTCCGTCAATTTACGCAAAACAGTTAACCTAACCAGCTGCCGTATAATGTCATTATTGTATCCACGATTATATAATAAATTGTTCAACGATTTTTTTGTCTCTGGTAGATATTATTAACTAACGTTTATTTTTCTCGAAACGAAGTAAAAAATTAATGGCAATCTGAAACGAATAATAATATGACACGTGTTCGGTGGGGACACAGTTATCCCTACCGCCACGACCGTTTTCTCTTCTCAATAACATTAACTTAGATTTCGTTTATTTTTTAATGGTCATTGATGAAAAATATCGATATAATATTAATATAATATCGAGTATAATATATATCTTGATATATTATGTTTAAACAACTATTTCGCCCCGTATTTCGCTCTTTTAATTAAAGTATAACATTATTGGTATTTAGATAATTGAATTGATACGGTCAATATAAACATACCTACTTGGTTTGTACCAAATATTGATAATTTTTAATAGCAGTACCTATGTATAATGTTTTTAACCATATTGGTTTTAATAACAGTGCGTTAATTAATATATTTATTGAATTACTAGGTACCTATTTATATTTAACATTAAAATACTGTACTTCTAGAATCAGAGTGACTGGCAATATCTCAAAAAAAAAAAAAAAAATGACAATTTTTGTTTTTTATTTTAAAATTGTTACTTATCCAGTATCCTTAAATATTTTTGCTTAATATTGGTAATAACCAGGTCCCGGATTTAAATGCACTTTAAACCATACAAATATACTCTAAAAAATAGCCAAAAATGCCCTTAAAAAATGTATTTTACCACAAAAATGACCTTAAAGTGCCAACTGCATTTTTTTATTTAATTTGTAATTTATAAAGAAAATATACCTAATTAGTATTTATTATTTTATTAAAAAATAAAATGACAATTTTTAATGATGACTTAATGCTGACATGCATATATTTTAGCCGTTTTGTAGAAATATTATTTATTCTAAACATAGGTACCAAAATATATATTAAAATGTATGTAAAATTAAAAATCTAAGTAAACCTATTTGTATATATTAATATTATTTAATTTAAATTTTGAGCATTGCATTGAACAATAATTTATCGTTAGATAATATTTCGTATATAGGCTAAATATTATTGTATTTTGAACAAATATGCATTAAAAATCAATAAAATGATTCAATAATGTTAAAAATTCTCTAAAAATAAAAAACGTTGAAATATTTAAAAAAAAAAAATGCAAAATAAAATGTGTAACTTTGAAACCCTAGTTAAATGAAACAAATAATGTACTTAGAAAGCATTGTGTAAGATCAACCAAAAAAATATGCACTTTGCATTGAAATCCTGGCCCTAGTAATAACTAATAAACTTACAAGTGTTGAGTGTTTTATTTTATAGTTAATCAATTACGGGATCAATTATTTTATAACTGCAATAATATGTAGTATCTAATACGAGTAGTATCAATAATATTTAGAAATTTGGTAGATAACAAAATTTAAAGTATTTATTTAAAAAATTATTGTAGAGTAATGATTTATCCATTAAGTAAGCATATTTTATATTAAATTTTGGAATGTTTATAAAAATGATTGTAGGATATATAATGTAAATTTGGAACAATTATTTGAATATTCAATATTCCAATAATTTTTATTTGTTATATTCCATATTGAATCTTACATAAAATTTAGATAAATACTTTTACTAATCAATATTAAATTATATAGGTAATTCATTCTATATTTCTATAAGTAAACATAAATCATAATAAAACTTTTTAATATTGGACACTCATGGGTTATGCCATTTATTAAACTAATCCATTGTATATATATTGACATATTATATAATTTTTTCAAAATTAACCAATATTAGGTGTCTACCTAGTACCTATATAAATTTATAATATTTAGAAAATATTTGTCATGGAATTAATTACTATTAAATGCCATCAATGTAATTGTATATACTTTTTGTGTTAATAATTACTTTTTATGATTATAATAACGCACTAAAAATTAAATAGATAGTTTGAAGTTATCAATATTTTTTGTAATGCTAATGGATATTGTTCTATTTAAAAATATACAAAAAGATAAAAAAAAAAAACATTTATTATATTAAACGCACAATTAAACAAAATTGTCATTTACATTTAATAGACAGAAGTCAAACTATGATTAATTTTTAGTGCGTTTAATATTATTTTTTAAATGTTTTTTTTTAAATTTTTGTATATTTTTTTTTAGGAATTGGTTGCAAAATGTTGACACTTTCCGTAAGAAACAGAATCAAACCAAAAAGGGCTCCAAGACCAAAAATTGATGACTTGTTAGAATCAGTTGGATTAATAAGACATGTAGTTCCTAAAGATGGTAATAGTTTATTTAGATGTATTTCACATTGTGTGTTTTTAACTCAGAGTTATCACATGATTGTCAGGCAACATCTTTTAACATTTTCTAATCTACAAACTCAAGAATTTTATCTTATGACTCAAATTCCTGTCAGCATGTATGAAAGAAAAATTACCAATTCAAAATTAGATGGTGAATTGTTGGATATGCGTATTGCAGCTAAAGTTTACAAAATAAATATTGCGTTTTATGTAGATGAAGATCCTTTTTCACCTCTTATTATTGAGACTCCAAATTCAATAAAAACTCTAAATATATGTCTCAATTCCGAAGGCAGTTATGATTTAGTACTATTAAAGGAAACTGTGGTTAATATTTCATTTTGTCAAGCAATCATATACAAAATGTTATATGACAAAGTTTTCAAATTATCTGAAGTAGACTTCGCTGTGAAAGAAATGTTATTTGATAGAAATTTACCATCCTTAAGATTAAATGATCGAAATAGCTTAGAAAAAAGAGCTACTTGTACAAATATGAAAGAATTGCTTGAAATTGGTATTACTCCATTTCCATTTAAAGTAGCAAAAGCTTTGACTCCTAAATATTATAGGAACACAGAATATGACATTTGGTTAAACAATAAAAGAGACAAATTATATGGTATATGGAATAATTGGGAGTTCAAAGTGGGAAGCAAATGTATGGTTAAGATAGGTAAACAAGATTATCATTGTTATATACAATGCATACGTAGCAAAAATGAAGCAATAGAAGTGTATGTTAAAGATTTAGCACAAAAAGTGTGTGTAAGTTTTGATCAGTTAAAATTATTACCAATTGAAGAAAATATGATGGACATTCCTAGACAAGTTAGTCAAAGATCTACTATAGATCATGGAAGTGGATATATTTATCAAGTTTTTGAACAACATGAAAATTTTGATCAATATCATAATCAAAGTTGTATTTATAGATCGACAGTTCCTGAAGTTTTACCTGGACAAATGTTTTCTCCTTATTATGTACAGTATCAACAACAAAATCCTATGTCCATAACTTCTCTAGATTCAACAAATAATGAGAATATGCATCCTTGGTATATATCTACTCCTCCACCTATACTGCAGAATGATTTTCACCTATTAAAGGACCAAACTGTATTGTTTGAACCTACCATAATTAATAAAAATTGTATACCATCTCCTATTTTGCCACCACAAAACTTAATTGATAATACTTCATTAAAATTTAATGGACCACATCTTCAACCAATGTCTTGGTATTGTAATCTTGAATCAAATACATCTCACATACTTACACAATCTGATAATAATGAAGAAAGTAATGTAATATTGGATTCAAACTATGTATATCAACCTGTGCCAATGCCAGAAAATGAATCACAATAGTAAACGAATAAGACTGATACAATGTAACTTGGACTGAAGCAATATATAGTCAATAAAAGAACTATTACCATTTATTTTATAAATTGTAAAACTTTTTGTATTTTTAATGATATTGTTAAAAAACAGTTTGTTATTATATTTTAGTTTTTAGGTTTTTGTTTTAAGAAGTTCTATTTTAATTTTATTTACATTTTTATAAAGTACCTTGGTTTGGTATCATTATTAAGAAAATTATTTTATTAAGTTGATTTTTCTTTTGTTTTTTTTTTTTTTTTTAATGATCTGTTTAATAATAAAAAGGTAACTGTTTTTTTCAAGTTAAAGTTAATTTTTTGTTACTAGAAATTGTTTGTTGACATAATATTAATTAACATTTTTATAAAGTACCAAAGCATGGTTTTATCAAGTTAATTTTCTTTTTTTTTTTTTTTTTTAATTATCAATTCAATAATGAATAGTTAACTTTTGAGCTCAATAAACAATTATATATTACAAGTTGTGAAATTATTGAATGTGTATTATTGAATCTTATTTATTTATAAAACCTTGCCTTATATTTTTATTATAATATGTTAGAAAACATATATGAAAAATTTTACAATGATAGCATAAAACATCTATTGAAGAAATTTTTATTTCTTTGATATTTAATCACAACCTTCAATTAAAATTAATATATTGAATTCAATTGTGTATAATGACAAATAATGTTAATTTTTTTAAATTACTACCTCTATAATCGATTTCATAATATAACGAATAAAAAATACTTCTACATTACCTATTATTTTTGTAGAGATAGAGATGACAAATCTTGGTGTGTGCCTTTTTAAGAGAAAACTATTATTTATTTTAAATTACTTACCTAGTTTAATAATATTTAAACCAAGGAAAATAATGATAGGTAATGGCCTATTTTATATTTATGAGGGTGGTTTTTAGCGTTCACTAAACAGGCAAACAAACGACAAGTATTATAATCTCTTCTAATAAATAAAAATCATTTAAAGAACTGCATCTTTTTTGTTGATAGTAAAAAGCTTAGCGCGACAAAAAAATTTCAATAATTAAAAATATATTGCTGCACGTTAAATAAATAAATACAAGGCATTAAAATAATTTGAACCATATAAAGATAAATAAAATAATGCATATTACTAACTTCAACAACAAATAATGACGTTAATGCGTCAATTAAGTATATGTATAGTAGGTATATAAAAATGATAATTGGAATATTATACATTATTATAAAAAAAGTCGACAATTATTAAATTATTACATCGTGGTGTCCATAGTGTAAATACGAATTGCGTGCCATGCGTCGGACTTTTCTACAGTACCTACATCATTGGACATTGATTACAAATTTGAACGTGAAATAGTACGATTGTGTAATTAATTTGAAATTTAATAATTTTATATTATGTCATTCAACATACAGCAAAAAATTTTAATTGCTGAAAGCGTGTCTATTAAGAACTATATTATATAATATGAAAAAACTGTTCTTTATTAAAAGATCATTTTTTATCACTTATATATTCATAATAATGAAATTTTGTTTCCATGCATACACAAAAATATTAAATATTTGATTTTACACAGAAATTATTACATAAATGCGTCCGATGCTACGAAAAAAATCGATTTGTTTTTCAATTCGGACGCAACGGATTTGCCGGATTTACTATGGAACTGTAACAATTTCATTTTATTAGGATTAATTCTACTGAGAGAATTTGTATGATATATTATATATACTTGTACCAAATTCAGACTTGCATTTTTTTTCTGGTTTATTTACAAATATGTCAGGCTCGTTTCTATTATAATTAAAATGCTCGATATCATTTAAATCCAATGTAAAGACTGTATAGTCTGAAAGTCGCCGATACATGATGCATGAAAATGAAATACTAACCCTAACAAACTATAGTATTCTATTGTGTTGTTTCGGCGGCGAATGTTTTATTGTCTCGTTGACGCTTGTGTTTATTATCGTTTGTAAATATTTTTCTGTCTGGTGTTATCTGAAGTAAATTTTAACATTGTTCGTCGTTCTATGAACCTACGACCTATACCTGTGCGTAAAAATGCTTGTTGGTCTTTCAATTTATTTAAAATTTATGCATAATAACAAGATTAAAATGCTTAGATTTACTATATATAAAATATAGTTTATATACAATAATTTGTAAATGTTTAAGCTAAAATTGATTTTGTAGTGACCATAATAAATACATGTATATTTATTGTGAGTAATATATGGTAAAAATGAAGAATTTTTAAATATTTTAGCTGCTAAGATTGACTTTCACTTTTCAACTATCAATAAAAACTATCATTTCCCATAATCATGCGTTGTTTGGTGAAAGCATTCGAGTTTTTCACGCGAAAAAAACGGGGCTTTATTTTTATTTTAACTGCTAAATACAATAGTAACTTGTCAATATTTTAATATTATGACTGCATGCATATATTATGAGTTGAGGATAGAAATCGGAATACATAGCGATTGGATGGTTTGATAATAAGAAGTGGAAAAGATTCCGGCACACCTCTTGACCCTAAACTATAGAAAGAAGATGAGAAAAAAATATAAACCGGTTGTACGCATGTATTGATATAAAATTGAATGCATTGAACATGGCCTCGTTGCCGTTTTATTAGTGTATGTATGTGTATTAAACTCATTCTTCAGAATTTTGGTGGCGTCTGTTACTTAATGATAACGCGTCGACTGTTAATTAAAAAAAAATTATACCTATACGTATAATAACCCGTTACGTTATCAGTCATCATTTATCAATGTTAACGAAAAGGAGATTAAGTGAAATGTATTCATAATGAATGATATAATAATAATGTACTTGTACAGTGTTATAAAATGTAATTGTTGTTTCGTTACATTGTGTTCAGAAGTATGTTAATGTGAACGTAATGTTTTTATGCGCGTTCGAATGCTATACGTGTTTTAATTAGGTATAAAATAACATATTGCATACATGTACAAAACACATTTTCATAGAAAAAAAATTATTTACGTACCTATATAATATATTATAATAAAAAATGAATGTATCTGTATTTTAATATCCAATAATAATGTAGCGTGAACGTTGTTTATACGAAACATACCAATTCGATTCAGCACGAACCTTGAACCCTTCTTAAAACCCGGATAATAATTTTATGATAGTCACTAGATTACTCTCGGAAGTAAAATGATGTATTCGCTACAGTGGTAATACTGTCAAATCGACAAATAATACTCATAACCCCTTTCTCTCCTTTCTTTGCTATTTCGTATATTACATATCTAAACGTAAACGTTTATTGTTTTATAACGGTTTGCATTGGTTTTGACGACAATTTTGTTATAGGCAGATAGGGGGGGAGGAGATTATTGGCGTACGACGTTAAAAAATTTGTATTCTCAATTCCTTTATTTAAATCCCCGAACAAATCAAGAACTACTTTTTCGTATTTGTAAAGTATTTAATGCAAGTAGATCAGCAGTGCACCGCGTACGAGTGTACATAACGTTGAGTTTATTTGTATAATACACATTACTATGTTATTTTGTTCATACGCATAAATAATTTATTATTATAGTTAAATACCTAAATATCTAACTTACAACAAAATTTACTATAAATTACAGACGAATTTGAACAGTGTTAATAGTAGTTACCTACTATTAATTATAATTAATAATATTATTTGAATAATTAACTCAATATCTTCCTTCGCATGATTTGAATTAACTTGTTATTATCGTTTATTAATACTCGTATTATCTATTGCTTATTTTGTCTGTGTAAATTATTTAAAAATTCTTCGACTGCATAATATTTACACATTAGCAGCCCTGTTCATCAACTAATATCTATAAACGTAATTTATTTTATTTGTCCTGTCTCTATGTAGGATATAATATTTAAATTACTAATTATGAGAGTTTTGTGTTTCATTGTCTATTTAATGATTATTATTTGTTGTAGATATTATAAATTTAAAATGTAAAATAGGGATTTTGGTTTTGGTTTGTTAGCTTACATTTTTAGTTAATATTAAATTTGCCATCATAATTTAATGTTATTTAATCTCTCTATAATGTGTTCACAATTACTATTGTATGATGCTCCTTAAATTCAGAAAAACTCACCTATTTTTTCATTTACTGTTATTGTCAGTTGCATACTTAAAATAACTGTATTAAAATGATTGAATATCAATTATATTATGATTCATAATAGAAATAATTTTTATCTACATATTATAATTTAGGTAAGAATTTAAAATGAGATTGAACTTGTTATTGTATTGTTTTATTCACAAGTGCCATATAAATTATTTTTTTTATATTTACGTGTCTAATCTACTTTTGATACAATAAGATGTCAGATAGTGCAGTAATAGTTAATAGTTTTATACTTTGGTATGTTTTAGTACATTTTTTGAAATCAGTATTTTATATCGGTACCTATATGTTATATTATCTGCTATTTTATTATTATGTTTTCAGCAACATCGTATAAAATATTTCAGTATGGTAGTAACAATAATGTAATATCCAAAGTACTTTTTAACATTGCATAATTTCCAAAGATTCCATACTTAGGTATACCTACTAATTATTGTGTTCTGTGTACACAACACTAGTAATCTAGTTTATTATTGTACCTATAGGTTATAATCTATCATTGTATACTAGCTGTTATTAGTAAACAATGTAATAATAATTTTTAATTAAATAGAATTCAAATTAATTAGTTTGACTAATGTCAAAAGTAATAATCGTAAATTTATTAATTAGAAAAATATGTTGTAAATTATTTAGAATTTAGCTTTTATCTATTTAGTACCGTTCTAATTAATAAATATTAATATTAATCACAGATGACCCAATGAGTATAAATATTATCATCTTGCTACTTTATGTAATAAGGCTTGTATGTAATATATATGATATATGTTATAACTGTTAGTTTTGTTGTGCGTCATCGATTTTTTTTTTTATGAATACGTAAAACGTAATTTTTTGTATGTTTATTATTATTCATTGATGAATGTTTCATTAATTTGACTTTTGTATTGTGTCTACGCAGCAAACATATACATTGCCAATATTTTAACACAGTTATATTATTTTATTCAATTAAACTTTTTTTTCTAAAAGAGTGAGTTGATTTGGTTTTCGAAAAAGCCTAGGATAAAGCTTGTTTTTTTTTTTATTTCGGGCGGAATTGTCTGTTGGTATGTGGAATGTGCTAAGTAATAGTAGTGAGTTATCGCCAAGGTACAACACACAACAAATGACCGAAACAAAACTCATATTGATTTGTTCGGTCAGTCGCTCGTCGGTTATGGTGTGCCGGAGAAAAGAGAGAAGTACGTGCGATTTTTGGCCACCTCCCGTAATAATAAACTCCCTCTTCGAAACTAATACTTTCCAATACTGTCGTCGCATTTGCCTGCCGTTCGTCTTCAATCAGATTGACAAGTTTTATGGGAGTGATGGTTAAATACATCAATTAACACCTCGGTCTGCAATCAATAATAACTAACTTTAATCTATAACTATCCGAATTCCGTATTCCCTCATAAATGTGATATGTTAAAAAATTAGTTATATTGTCTATTGTCTACATAAAATATTATTACTTATTATAGTTACAGTTAAAAACACATTACTTCATAACTGTAAAGTTTTTACATTATTATTAATGATCATTCAAAATGAAAATTGTTGACTTCAATTATTTGTAAATATATAATATTTTTAAAATCACATTTATTAAATGTAGATTATCTGAAGGTATTACTAATTTAATGAGTTAATATTTCTTTTATCTATTTTATGGATATTTCCAAATGTTTTTGAATTAACCCGTTTAATATTTAAATTATTTTAATAAATACTTATAGAAGTAAAAAACTTATAGAGTATTTTAGTGGATACCTAAACATTGTAAAATATAAATATACGAGTACTTATGGCAAGAATCCACAATATGCCTTTATGATGCCAAAAATTGCTACTATAATATTATAAATTTATATTATAGTATTGCTACGAACCTGCTGCGATACATTATCAGTAATGCACGGACGTGACTTAATAATTATTGTAATATAACAAGTTTGTTACTAATCAGATTAAATAATTATTTTAAAATGTATTGTAACAATCATGTTTTATAATATATTCTATTTTTTAAATGAATACATTTTTTATATTTTGACATGTCATAAAATTAATATACAATTTCTAACATTTTTGTAAATTGATTAAGGTATGTCTTCTTTGTCCACATAACTAGAGAATTCCAATAATAAATAAATTAACTCGTGTTTTTTTGATCACAAAATAATAGATTCATCTATGATTATTATCTTAATAAAAATTATATAATTGTTTTTGAATTTCATCTAATTTATTTCTTTTGTCTGTAATAGCAATTCTATACTAGGGATTAAATAAATTAAATTAATTCTTATTTCCCCCAAATGGATAGATATGTGTTTATGTAACATTTAGTTTAACATAATATGTGATGAATGAAGCCTCGTCCATAGTGTAATTTTAATTATCTGATTAATATTTAATTTATTTTATTTTAAACATTTATATTATAAATTATAAATATATAAGGTACTTTTAAATTTAATTATGTGAATAACAAATTTGTTGGGCGTTGTAAATTGTTTATTTAATTATATTAGTTTGATATAAATTACAAACTAATAAATTAAATTAAAATATTCTGTCAAAATTAACTTTTTTACATCCTGAATAAATTATTGTGGATCAATTAATGATGAATTTTAGTCTCGTTCGTATGATAATTAATATTTGATTACAACAGGTTATACGTTCTGAACTTGATCTACATTCTACTTTTTTTATAGGTACAATATTTAATAAACGTAAATGAATAATTAACTTCTACGTGTGTGGTGTGTTATATAATATGCTAATATACATCCACACATAGAACTACCTTATTCTTATGAAAATGTGGTTGTATATATAATATATATATAAAAATTGTATAAGTGGTGGAGATGTGCTAATGTAAGTTTATCGATAAAACTAAATGTCAAATACAATACAATAGATTTTCGGTTAATGAATTGTCATTAATTCATTATTTTATATGCGTTTGAGAAAAAAGAAAGACGAAAGAATTATTAACATGGTAAATAAGTAAATAAATAATTATAAATTAAATTAAATTAACCTACTTATTAGAAAAAACAAAATCAAATACAAAACAGTATGCGTGTTTGATCGTTATCAAATTGTATCTGTTTATTTATCCCGACACTATAATAATATAGTTATAATTCGAATAAATTATTCACGGTATTATTATAATTTTTGACGAATTACGACGGATTACATTTCAGGAGTATAATATCAGTTAACGGTGAAAGCGCGACGATTTATTATAAGTGATGATTAAACACGGGGAATGACCAAGTCATTAAGTTAAGTCCCGGTGTATTGTTTTGTTGTGTCATATATGCCGCAGGTCTCGCTAGTCGCGTCGGCGATTGCACGTTTACGGTGTGTTCTTGTTGGTCTCTGGTAAGGGCGGGGCGCGACACGCGGGTTCTCTTTGTCGTTAACATTATTGCTGTCGTCTGGTCGTCGTTGTCGCGCGCGCGGGAAAGTCCGACTGGCATTTCATTGCGTGTCGCAGCGTGGAGGGAAACAAATCCTCTCCTCTCTACCCATTCCAACGCCCACTCAACCGTCAGACCCCACCTCGGTTGATGTTGGCGGCGTCGGTGGCGGGTCCCACAGAATGTCGGAGGAACTATATTCGGGAAAAATCGATGCCACTATTACCGGCCGCCGGCCGTTTCCTCTATCTTGCTCGTCGCTTCCACTTCCCCTCGCGGGTTAATAGCTGCGTTTTCGCCAAAATAAACGCGCCGCTCCGCTACCAGTAATTGCATAAACATATTCTATTTCAAAAGTGTATTAAAATGAGGTGCGCATATTTTATTATTTTCTGATCACAAACTACTAACGTTTATCGCCGACCCATCGAATTAAGTAATTCTTAAATTATGCACGCATGTCCTCAATGTCTCGTTATGTACGTTTAATCATGTTTCATTTCGTATATGTATTTGTCATATTTTTTTCTATGATGATAATAATCAAACGTAATGAAACAACATTTATTTAATGTGTATTTTTTTTTTTTTTTTTTTTTGTCTCCCATTTTGTCTTGATCAGTCAGTTATCTACAATTTGTATTTTGTATCTTTCAATAGAATATCATATTATCAATGTTAGAACATAGAAGTACATATTTTACGATTATAATCTCATTATTATTTTTTGGTCATTGTAATGCTAAAATATTTTCAATTTCAAATAATATTAATTTTCAATATTATCATCGTCTTATTTAATAATAATTTTTATGATTCGAAATTTGTCTAATGGCGTAACTAAATTGTTTTAAATAAATAAAAAAAAAAAAAAAAACATTTTGGCAACTCCAAAAAGTTAATATTATAGTAACTTTAAGAACCAATTCGTCTTATTATATATTTCAATATGTAATTATAATTAGTACATTAATAATAATTATAGATTATAAGACGCATTATTTTACTAATGCACGTGGTTTTGTTATTTTAATAATATTATCCCATCATAATATAAATTTCTAGAGATAATAAGAAGCCATTATTTCACAGAGAAAAAATATTATTAGATTATAAACAAACGATTCGTGGCATAGTATCGTGTATCGATCGGGGACGAATAAAAAATGAAAAAAACTAAGTGGCCAATAACAAAATAAATTCGTTCAAACTCGTACAACACACGCCTTAGACGTTTCGACTTTGTTACCTACTACTGTTATTTCTATGTAATAACACGATAGCGATTAATACAAACAACCATAATAAATTTATATTTAAATTACACATTCAAATCATCTTATTTAGTTGTTTTATTCTTTGCCATTCTCTAATAACTTTATTATATACCTGATATATTTCTTATGCCACGAAAAAAAGTGTTAAGCTAGTCATATTATATTATTTATTTTTCATGCTTCTAAACTAATTATTTTATATTTATTATAAAATAAGTACACAATATGTAACTTATTAACATTTAGGTAAATAAATAATATAATAATTTAGATCATAAATAATATTTTGATATTATTGTATTAATTTTTGTATTGTACACAATGAATGAGTTACAACAAAAAATCTGATAGTTCAATGAAATTTAAATAATATATTTATAAATTATTTAAATGCGATTTTTGTAATTTTATTTTGATTCGTTATTTTTAAACAAATCTTAATCGAGTGTTAAGTGTGGTTTTCTCCTATTTGCTGCGATTATTTTCGTTTTTCTTTCATAATGATTTTCCTCTCTTAGGAATTTTCCGCCGTCCGAAAGTCGGTATAATTGTATTTAAT
Organism: Tetraneura akinire; assembly: GCA_021307375.1. Classification (NCBI taxonomy): domain Eukaryota; kingdom Metazoa; phylum Arthropoda; class Insecta; order Hemiptera; family Aphididae; genus Tetraneura; species Tetraneura akinire. Next base: position 539,199 of record JAIUCT010000133.1, on the reverse strand, counting down.
ATCAAAGTTGACGACGAACACCGGCTTGCGTATGTGTGTACGTTCGGTGATGGCCGTGAGGGGTTATGAGTTAACTTTTCAGATAGAAGTTTTTCCAGTAATAAGAGGCTCATAAAATATAGAAAGGCGTAAAACTTTCCGAGAGCCGCCACCGCCGAACTTCCAAAGTTTTATTTAAGACCGGACTCACTTTATTTAAACTTATTTTCATTCTTAACGGCCCCTCTCTACCCTACTTTTCCTCTTTCCATTTTGTTGTAAAAGTAAAATTCGTCGTCTTGTTTGACGGTCTCTGCCTTTTGTTTCATATTTGGTTTTTTTCTTACGTTATTTTTTTTCAGTTCCAAAAGTAAACTTTTAACTACTACGTCGGAGGGTGGAGAAGTTAACCTGCCGTTAACTTAGCGACGTCGACGATAGTTGTGCCAAAGTTCATTCCGATCAACTTTTTCCCATGCACGCGTGCGCATCTAAAACTTTTCGGGATCCACTGAGCTTTGTCCAAACAACTTTTCCTCGATGCTTGTTTTGTATAACTTTGTTGGCGAAACTAATTTATATTATTTGTAATATCCCCTCTCCGAATCCGCCATTCTTAAGCTTTTTAAGTAGTTTAAAAATAAGTTCTTCCTCAACTGCTGCATTTTGAGTGAGCGGAGTAGGGTGGTTGACTGAATAGAATTATTTTTATGTCGCTTTTTTTTTTTTTTTTTTACTCGATTTTTCTTTTCTATTTGTAAATAAAAATTTATAAATATAAAATTTGTATACCTTGTTCTCTGTTTATTATTTTTGTCATCATGTGAACATTTTACTTAGGTTCTAAATGTAAATGTCATAATTAAACAATATATTATAAAAATAAAGTAAAATTGATAATATTAGAGTGGCGTAATTAAATGCAATGTATAATTTATTCATTATAATCTTGTGTTTACAATAAATAATAAATATTTGTTTAACAGTACTTATTGATGTTTTGTAAATCTGAAACTATAACATAACATGTAAAATTGAAATAATTTATATCCACACTATTTAAATAAATTATTGGTTTTTCTAATATTACAGAAAATGTAGTTATTTATTAGTTTAAAAATAATTACATTTTTATTGTAGTTTATTCTTTATACAAATTGAAATATACATAAATAAAATTCTATTATGTGTAAAATTAAAATAAAATCTTATATTTGATAGTAATAAACTAATAAATAATAATTTTGAAGATTGGATGAGATCCACATTTAAAAAATTATGTCTATGAATCAAGTATAATTTAGAATATATATGATTGTTTGTTATTGTAAGTAAAATATATTACTTATATAATAATAAATCAGTTGTCTTCTTATAATTATTAAATGCAAAGATTTTTTTATTATATCAAAATCATTATTACTCATTATATGTTATGTTATTTAGATATGTTATATATAGTAAATTAATATTAATAGACTTATATATAATTAATGTAATTATGTCATCAATATTTTCCTTGATTGATTTTACAAAAATACAAAAAACTTTTATAAAAAGTATTCTTCAACCAATTGCTGTATTTTTGCCTATCGTTTGTCCCTAGGTTATATAAAATAAAACTTTTATTTTCTTCTGGTTAAGTTTGGTTTGGATCTTGCAAGCTTTAAAAACAAACTTTTAAGTATATTATAGTTTCTTTAGATGGCTCGGATATCTACAAAGTTTTTTTTTTTGCTTCTCATTTTGGACTTAAATCTATAAAAAGTTTCTAAATTAAAATCTTTTATAAATTATTCTTAATTTTTTTCATTTTTTATCAATTATTTGGTTATTAAAAATACATTGTTAATATTGTTACAGATTCCCTTCCCTCTCTTTGCCAGGTATGATTTAGATGTATTGAATAAACTTGTGAAATCCAATCAGTCAAAACGCAAGGATTAAACAAACGTGTTGGTAGTCCAGTAATGGACAAACGGAAAATGATCACAAAAAGAACACGAATTGACACAACTATACGGGGTGCTGGATCTGGTGCTGGACCAATTTCTAATGGACCCATTCAAACAAGGCCTTTGGTTGCATTGTTGGATGGTAGGGATTGTTCAATAGAAATGCCCATACTTAAAGATGTAGCTACTGTTGCATTTTGTGATGCCCAATCCACTTCAGAAATTCATGAAAAGGTTAGATTATTAATATTTATTTATTTTTATTATTAATATTGTATTTTTATCTCAGGTATTAAATGAAGCTGTTGGAGCTTTAATGTGGCACACTATTGTTCTTACAAAAGAAGATTTAGAAAAATTTAAAACGCTCAGGATTATTGTACGAATAGGGAGTGGTGTTGATAATATTGATGTTAAGGTATGACACACTTTTATTCTTATTTTTTTATTTTATTTTTTTTTTTAGATTGATTGATTTTAGTACTTCATATTATATCATATGCTTGTTTAGGCTGCTGGTGAATTAGGCATAGCAGTATGTAATGTGCCTGGTTATGGCGTAGAAGAAGTGGCAGACACAACATTATGTTTGATTTTGAACCTTTACCGTAGAACCTATTGGTTAGCTCAAATGGTCAGGGAAGGAAAGAAATTTACTGGTCCTGAACAAGTACGGGAAGCTGCTCAAGGATGTGCACGTATCCGAGGGGATACTTTAGGAATTGTTGGCTTAGGTAATTTTCATTAATACAATTTTTTATTATTATAAAATTTAATTTTTCTTATATAGGTCGTATTGGCTCAGCAGTTGCATTAAGAGCAAAAGCTTTTGGTTTTAATGTAATTTTTTATGATCCTTATTTACCAGATGGTATTGAAAAGTCTTTAGGTTTGACTCGAGTGTATACACTACAAGTAAATTTTTATTTGCTTTAAATTAGAAAATATATTAATGTTATTAAAAAATAAATAATTTTAGGATTTATTGTTCCAATCTGATTGTGTATCGCTGCATTGTACTTTAAATGAACATAATCATCACCTTATTAATGAGTTTACCATTAAACAAATGAGGCCAGGTATATCATTTTATATCTTGTGATATTCTAAAATTCTTAGAATTACTTAATACTGATAATTATAAATATTTTCAGGAGCTTTCCTTGTTAATACAGCTCGAGGTGGTTTAGTCGATGATGATGCGCTTGCAACAGCATTGAAACAAGGACGTATTAGAGCAGCTGCCTTAGATGTTCATGAAAATGAACCTTTCAATGTACTTCAAGGTACAGAATAATAACATTACAAAATATATGTGTGTTTAAATTTAAATGTTGAAAAATGTTTAGGACCATTAAAAGATTCTCCAAATTTATTATGCACTCCACATGCTGCATTTTATTCAGATGCTAGTTGTACAGAACTAAGAGAAATGGCTGCCAGTGAAATTCGTAGAGCAATTGTAGGTCGAATACCTGAATGTCTTCGTAATTGTGTCAACAAAGAGTATTTTCCTGCCCCAACTACCTATCCTCATCAAGCAGCAGTTGCGAGCGTAGCTTCAGCTGCAGCTGTAGCTGCAGCCGCTGCTGCTGCAGCTAATCCTGATGCAATGAACGGAGGGTTTGTGTTATAAAGAAGAAATAATTTATATATGTATATTGTATATATACATTAATGCATTTTGTGATTTAGATATTATGCGGGTGCTGGCGCAGGAGCTTTACCAGTACAGCAAGCACATTCTACTACTGCACATGATAATGTGCCTGGCTCTGGGTCAGCACCACCACCTCCTTCACAACAAGCACCACCTAGTTCTCAGTCAGCTCCACCTGCATCAGTTTTGCCACATTCATTAGTGAGTACACTACCGTCTGTCAGTAGTGGGGCTGATTCGGTGCCCTGAACATCATCTGTCCCCTGTCACCTCTCATTCCTCTGTAAACAATGAGTGTTAATTCTCGTTTATCCGGCCTATGACATAAAAATATTTCAATAACTTTTTTTTTTTTTGTTAGCTTAAATTTTATTATGAAAAGAATTGTATTTAAAACATACCTTAATAATGATTTATTGTAAAAGTTCAAATTAGGTTTAATAAATATTCATTAATATGTATTTTTTTTTCTTTTTTTTTTTTTTTTTTTTTTTAAAGAAAAAAAAAATTACTACTAGATTTGCCCTTTTTAAGTATAAATATTGACAATTTATAATTTACACTTAATATTTATTATTTCCTACACAATTTAGTTATATATTTACATTGTGAAACGATTTAAAATTTTCATTGGGTATATTACACAATAAGTTACATAATTAAATTCCTTGGCTATTTATTATACAATTTCCTGATACCCATAAACAAAAAAAAAATTCTGTGTCAATTCATTCGTCACTTACATTCAGTGATATATTGATGCTTAAACAGTTTTAGAATTATTTTGATGTTGCTATTTGTATTTATTTTGCTTTACTAATACTGTGATTGTGTTGCTATGCATGTTGATTATTAAAGGGTGCCACAGTATAACTAAATAATTAATTTTATTATAAATATTATAGTATATTATAAAATACCTATCGCTATCAATACCTACCTAATTATTTTTTATTACAAATTTATAAAATGAATTTGACCAAATTTATTTACATATATAAGTATAACATATATAATTACGATATTAATTATGAGATCTAATCATGTAAGTGCATGAATTTCTATATTATATGTACTATGTTTGATTAGATGTATGTTAGTACTTATGCATTATAAATATTGTATTTATCTTGTACGAATTAATTTATTCTATTTAATTTTTTTTAAATTGACTAATTAATTTTATTTTAGTGTTTTATATAACTAATACATATCATTTTATATTTTTATGTATATATTTTATTTGTCACAGAAGTATAAGATAAATTTATGAATATATCAAATAAAATGATTAAATATTTAAAATTTATTTTCATATTTTAGTTTTTTCAATCAATTATAAATTATTTGCAGTTATTAATTAATTGTATTATTTATAGTAAAAATAAAAGTCTATGAAAAATGATTTCCAGTTACATATTATATTTAAAACGTTATTAAATTGTGTGGCACCCTTTAATTTTAACATTTTATTTATTTATTTACTAGTTCATAACTAATTATTTTTAATTGTTTTATTAAATAAAATAAATATATGAATGTTATACTAAATAGTAAATAATAATATATGCCTATAATATAATTTTAAAATATGAATGATGAAGAATAGTGTCCACAGCTTAATTTCATTAGCGTGCAAGGAAGGGCGCGGCCTACACTATAAGACAATATAATACATGTAACACATTAATTTTAGTATTCCGAAATATCTACTTCTCAAGGCGTCCAGAAAATGAGTTAATTGTTTGCTATTTAAATCTTGTGTTTTAAAATGTCGCTGCGCCCTTAGCGACAACATTTCCACGGCTGCTTTATTTTATTGACACGCTTTCGGGAATTTTGTGTTTTTTTTTTTTTTTTATATATATACTGATTCTTTTTATTTTTTTATTTTTATTTTTTGTAGTTTGTTAACACCCAGCTTCCATACACTTCTGGACAAAACGACCGTGACAGTACAAATAATGTGAGCCAGAGTAGTCCGTCCTTGACATATAGGCCTATTGTTTAAAATGAATATGTACTCCCTTACTTTTTATACTTTACAAAATTCAAATAGAATTGAAAATAATTTTCCATTAAAACTAGTTTTGTATAAAAAAAAAAATTGCATTAAAAAAATAATCCATATGTTTTATATTAGTATATTTTTACAACAAATGCCTGGACGCCTTGAATCTTAAATGCTCAAAAAATAATATGGAATAAAACTAAATCTTTACATTTTAGTCAAATTGATTAGTATTTCTTTTTTTATTTTACATAACTATGTAATACTACTGATTAAATAGTGCAATCATGGAAACATTTAAAGTTTAAAGTAAATGGTACTATTTTATATGTAGATGTTTTATTAATCATGTAAAAATGTCTGTAAATAATTAAAAAATATATTTAAAATTTAAAATTTGTAAATCATTATTACATGTGTAATAGAATAATATTGAATGAGAGAGAAAATAGTGGCATTCGGCTTCTACAGGTTATAAAATAACATAATTATATATATTGTAAATAGCAACATCACATTAATTAAGTAGCATTTATTAATTATTTCATAGAATTTTTAACTGTTAGTGTGTTTAACTGTATATTATGAAAACTGAAGATATGCCTTAGTGTCCATATAGGGCATAAATTTGGGCTGAGTTAAGAAATTCAACAAATTCTTTAACTTTTAAATGTTATTTTTCATAATAAATCCATATTTTTAATATGCTCCTTGATATATTCATATTAAAATAAATGAGGTGTAATAATCAATTTATTATATACTTGAAAAATATAAATATATATAATTTTTTATAATATACATCATGCCTATTTATCATTATAATTTTCATTTTGTAATTTGTACTTTTTTAATGGACCACAAAAAGAATTTATGTAATATACATTAAAATACATAAATAAATTTAATAATCTAAAATGTCATACAAAAATAAATTTAAATGTATATAATTTTGATAGGAAAACTATTTCTTAAACCCTTTTTAAATTAATTTTAATTAAGAATAAATTATAATAAGATTATTATTTTTATTATCATTACTTTTTTTTTTTTTAGACTTATTTTGTGTTGTAATTAGATCTAATTTAAGTTCCAGTTGTAAAAAAAATAAAGTATACATGCGTGTAAACATGACTAAATTATATCTTTATTTAAGATAAAACAATATATGTCTTGTGCTTTCATTGACACATGTAAAATGTTATTTAAATGACATATTTTGTAACAAAATAATTTCTGTTTTAGTTTTAAGTGAAACAAAAGGTGATGTAATTCTTAATTTGATAAAAATGATTATTTAATTACTATACATTTATGATATATTACTGTTAAGTAAAAATCGGTTGAGCAATATTTCAGCTAGACCAAATTTTTTTAAAACTCAAATTGTATATATAATATTTAAAAATCTAAACAAATTATCGAATACAATTTTAACTATTCTTTTTAGAAATTGTAAAGATAAAAAATAAGTGTAACATTTAATATTTTATTTGAGAAATTACAGTATATTAGTGTTGCATGGAACAATAATATTCTTTGTATTTATTCAATGTTATGTATAATGTATATATATATTCTCTTTTTACATTCAATACTTGAGTCTTAAGTGAATCAATACTTATGATTTGTGAACGTAATGAATCTCTTTAATACACGTATAGAAAGGTAAAATTAAATATTTTAAACTTATGTTGGTTAATGTGGCATATTTACTTTTGAGATTTACTGGTTTACTGGTTTTTTTTTTAAGTATTAGTGTTGTAACATAAAATATTTACAGAAATATTTTAAATTCATCAACAGTATACGTTAGATCTACTGGGTGCTGTCAGAGTACAAAAGAGTAAAAACAATTTACAGTTGTCAGTAGTTGGATTTAGTGATTACTACTAAATAATTAAATATTAATAAATATATAGATTTTATAATTTATCACTTGATCTTTTATGGCTATACTTTTTAATTCACATCTCCAATTACTTTCAACTGAAGAGGTTCTTAATTTATACGTTATAAATTGATTTTTATTTTTCCACAAATTATAAATTAAAGTCTGTTATAATATTAACTGGGCCGGGAAGAACATTGCAAAAACAGTTCTTTCCTGCTCCTTGGTTCATGCACGAAAAGAAAATATTTCCTAAGTTCTGAGAACCACTTAACATCATACAAGTAGTGTTCAGTATCTACTCGTATGTATTATAATATCAATTAGCACTTAATAATTTAATATTACTAAAATACGAAGGAAAGTAGAAATGAATTCATCTCTGTGAAAAAAAATTGTTTATAGGAAGGGGTGTAGTATATATTCTCATTAGTTATTATTGCATCTACTCATTACTGTAGGTAGGGCTGGTCGATTGTTTCGATTAATCGGTTAATTGATTATTTTTTTTAAAAAATATTCACCACCAATTAATCGGATTGTTCGGTTTCATACACATATTATTTTTATTTTTATTCGCGAAATCCCATTTACGCCGTACGCTTAAAAAGAAAAAAAAACTAAACACATTTATTTTTTATTAAACACAAAGTCATACGAAGAGAAACACGCACGCTAAGAATCATCTAACATTTATTTTATGGGACTAGGACTAAGCCACTGGGAAAATTTGGTTTGATTTAACCAAAGCAGGGCCAAATGACCAATGTAAATTAGTGGTGTATTTACGGGGGAGAGGGAATATATAAGGTAAATCCTCCCTTAGTCTTTTTTTCAAGTGATATTTTTTTGAAATATATAATTATTTTCCTAACTATATTTATTTTGGACTAAATATTTTCCGATACATATCTCCTTGACAAAATCTTAAATCTGCTACTGATGTGAATTAACGTATGTGTGATTTGTCTGTTGTATACAGTAATAAGTAATAACTCATAAATGTACCTATATATGGGCACCCGTAGACAATTTATTAGGGGAGGCATAATAAAATTAAACGCCAAAATATACTTAATAAAAATGTTGAAGAATTATGAATACCTGCATTAATTCATTAAGAATATATAGTTCTTTTTCCTTCGTTGATATTAAATTTATAAACAGGGGGCTAAGGGGCCACGGCCCCCCAGGACCGTATTTAAAAAAATTGTATACTGTTAAAAACAAAATTACATTATTACGTATAATTACGATAGTAAAAATTTGTGTTTTTTTGTTATAAAGTTATCCCAAAATTTTGACTTGGCACCCCCCAACCAAGTCTTTGGAACCGGCCCTGTTTATAAACCTATACTAGACAAAACATCGATAAAATATTTATATAATTATTATTAATTAATAATAAAATTCAAAATTATATTTGAAATTTTAAAGTCCAGAGGGGCAAATGCCCCGTCTTGCTCCCCTCCGGGCGCCCATGAATGTATACCTATCAGTCCTAGAGTTCTTCCTAGTAAAATATTCATATTGTAGTTTGTAGGTAGGTACTCGTATACCAATAATATTTGTACCTGTAAATTTATATACATATAATATTTTCATATGTTTATAATAATTTTATGTTAATATATTGAAAAATCGTTTGAACCGCATATGTGACTGGTAACATTACATTAAATTTTACTATTTACATGACGTGCTTTCAATTTTACGAGTTAAACTGCAACATGTTATGAATGATTTTCAAACCGTATGCAGTTGGATGGTTCAAGCTATATACTATGTATGAGGTATGACCGCCTTATATAATTTTAATTAATTCATATTAATAATTGATAATTCGATTTATGCGGTCTGACTGGCATGTACAGTATCACTCCAACGAAAATTGAATAAGTATTTTAGTTAAGCGTAGCACGTATAGGTAGGTACGTTTGATGGATGATTAGCTAGGTATGTACCTACTATTATAGCCCTATAGTAATAAATACAAAATACTTGTACTGTTGCAGCTGCAACTGTCAAAAAAATATGAAAGTACTAATTGCATTGCACATGTACTTATTACTTTTAAGTTACGTGGAACTTTTTTTAGAAAATAAGTTTAGTGGTTTTATTTATTTAAAAAAAAAAAAATTCAAATAGTTTGGTAATTACCATTAGCATAATAGCATGGACTAACTTAGTCCGCGGGTCATAGCCGTTTGAATATTAAACGTATCCACGTATAAGATATAATACTATATTGAATTTGAATGGAAAATTTTTTGTGTTATATATTATAATTTATTGTGGATATTTGGTGAAGTATCTACGGTTTTGGAAATAAAGTACCAACTTATGTTTTTTTTTTTTTTTTACTTAATTATTGATATATATATTATGTTAATTATACAATTCAAATCACTCACTCGGCCACCCAGTAGTCATTAGTTGAGAATGTATGTCATCTGTGGGTGTATCGAGTCGATAGAGATACAGGCAGTGCTCGATTTGGG
>JAIUCT010000133.1:511351-524202 GCA_021307375.1 Tetraneura akinire | reverse complement strand
TTTATAATTATGACTTTATAAGTGATTATACTATACAGCATCTATACGTTCTATGTATTATTTATTTATGTCTATATTGGCAAAGGCTAATCGGACCTATAATAATGAAATATAAGGAGGAGGGATTTATTATTTTCTTTATAACCCGATAAAGTTTTTAGACGCCCATGTGAATATTTCTTAAAAAATTAATTGGGATATGCTAGTGACAGCTCGTGCAGTCGTGCATATGTGCGATGGTGGGGTCGCACTCCCGACATAAATGAAAAGAAATAAAAATATACTTACAAAATAAATATTTATTTTAGTATGTTACATGTTTGAGCATTGGCGCAACTAGAGGAGGTGTTTTGGGTCATTAGCACCTAAGTCGAAATAAGCACCTTTAAAAAAATCTGAGTTGACAAAAATTAAAACCAAATAATTTTTAGTTATACCTAGCGATAATTTTATAATATACCTACTGTAATATTATAATTTATAAAATCAATTGTTATAGGCTATAGCAATAACTATAACACAATGGTAATCATATTAGTTATAGCAGACGTTAATACGTTATAGTGAGTTCTTAAATTGTCAATCTCAAAAAGTCATTGCATTGTGAAATGAGTGTAGCACAAAATTGTGCAAAACAATTAAATTCACATTTTGGTTTGGAAGAATTGAAAAAATCAATTTCAAATGAAGTATACAAATAATACTAAAAAATACTAAAAATACTAATATTCATAATTTATTTAAAGTAGCTATAATACCTCCTATCAGTTTTGAATATGTGAACGATATTTTTCTGCTATGCCCTATGCGTCGCATTAAAAGTTGGACTAGAACATCTATGACACATTGACACAAGATCATTTTAGTAATATTTAATATTACATATCGAGAGAGATATTGTTAATAATCTTGATACTGTCATACTGATACTATTATATTAGACGAATATTCTAAACAAAATCATCGTATAAATTTAACATTATAATTATCAAAAATATCATTTGTTGTTATTAAGAAGACAAGTTTACATACATATTTAAATTATATTTAAAAATGTACCTACTACCTAATATATTTTAAAATTTTTTCATTTGACTTTTGAGGTTGTTATTTTTTTCATTTTTTGTATATAATATTATAGCAAAAACAATTTATATAAAAGGGGAGGGAGGTAATCTTAATTTACAAAAATATCTGGAGCTCAAGCACCCATTTGTGTTGATGTCTAGTTAGGTACACCTATTGCTTTGAGTACATTAACAATAAAATATATTTTAGATTTTGAGCGAAGCGAAAAATGCGTATTCGTTTTATAATGATATGTGTCGTTTTTCCCAAAATAATCTTAAATTTGAAACTTAAATACTTAAATACCTATAATGTAGGTACTATACAAGTATATGGACAATTTGAAAATTATATTTTTAATTTTCGTGAAGTGAGAGAATCTAGTTTTATCCATAAAGTGAATAATCATAATATAATATTTATACTTTTTTTATTAATCAATTATTTATAATTTAATTTTTATCAATAGTTCAAATTAAGTTAATCTTATAAAAATTATTTCATATTTAGTCATTATAATATCAATTATTATACATTGAGAAAATTTACTCATCGCAGTCATCGCTATTCTGTTAGTGGTTGATCCAATATTTCAATCCATAATAATGAGGGGAAGGGTGAATTATATAAAAAATAAAATTACTATTTATATAAAACAAGATTAAAAAAACAATAATATTTATTTATACTTAATAATAGTATATTTTTCTATCTATCGAATTTAACATAAAATGTAGGAATTTATCTAATTATTTATGCATATAATATAAAATTACAGACAATTGCATTTATCAGACGTCTAGACTAATTAAAAAATTATATTATTTTAGAAATATTGTACCAAATTCGTGATCGAACGTAGCGTCAATTGTCAACTTTTACTACACCTACTCACTTTACAAATCGATAGTAGCTGGTTAATTTATTAACCATGTCACAAAGCGATTTCATCCATCAAAGAGTAAAATCGTCGGCGGGTAGCAACAAAAGTAGACCGATAGTCTACTTTAGACGGCTGCATAGCAACCAATGAGTGTTCAACTGGCAACGAAAGCTTCTTTAGACTTAGGTACTAGTTATTATTACATTGAATGAATAGCAATGAATAAACTTTGCAGTGACTAAACTGATTAATCAGTAAATTTGCTCAATATAATGTAATCGAGACATTATATGAGGAGTGAGAAAACAATTGATCAAATATTAACGCAACATAGTTTAGTTTTTTAATGCATATAGTTATAATGTGTATTATGTTTTATGTTAATAATATATTGTGAATATAGAATTACATTTTACTATTGGAACACTTAAACTGGTAAAAACTCAAAAAGTTTAAAAGTGTAACTTAATATTTTAAGTACCTACGTATGAACTACTATAAATTGATATAGGTAATTATTTTACAATAATTAAACTTTCTTTTAATAATGATATCAATTATTATGAAAACACAATAATAATAATAATAATAATAATAACTGTATTTTATTTTATCAGTAATATTTATTATAAGATAATTTAATATTAACAACTATTAATTATTAAATATGGAGTAATTCTTATAAATGTATAGTTTGATGTATATAACTATATATATAAGAAATATAACAAAAATGATTCATAATATAGTAAAGCGCCACGTCCTTACTCATAATAAATTAGGTAGGTACATTGTGAATTCTATCAACACAATAAATTTATTTGTGCGTTAATGCATTTATGTGATTATGTAGACATATTTGGTGTATGTCAGCGAAAAAAAAAAATTACTGCATATATACTAAACTCAAGATCCGTGGATTATTGTATGGGATAATGGGCTATATGGATTTCTTGGTTACAAATTTTTGCAGTGCTTCGTAAATTTTTGTGCCACGCACAATGTAAATAATTATCAATAATAACGCGGCTTTATAAATCATCATTTCTTGATATGGATACGATAAGATATCAAATTCATAATAAAAGATCGATTTCACTAAATGGATCCGACATATTATGCACATATTATATTTAAGGTCTGATGGAGTGAAAGTTGAGGAATAGAGGAACGTGTAAAATATATGAAATTATTTCGTCAGAACAATATTATATAATCTAAAAATATTTAACCAAATAATAAATCATTAGAAACAAGACTAGTCTAAAGTCTAAACGGTATGTATATGGTCCGGAAATTTTTATTTGAAACGTACTTTGCTTTTGCATATTATATAAAATTATTTACATCAAAAAGAAACCTAAAAAAAAAACTTGGGAGGGATACTCCTGCCAAAGGGATATAGCCATATAGGTGTGCAAATCATAGTGTTTAATTTTAATTAGAATTTGAATGTAATGATAAACCATTGAATTTAAAAAAACCCATTATGAGCAAAGTTTAGTCAGATAATGTAGGTATTGCCGTTTTTTCGTCATTTTTTCGTTGTTTTTTCATCGTTTTTTCTAACGCATGGGTCAATTTTGAGAAATTCGAATAAAGTACCAACTATACATCCACTTTCCAACTGGAAACATATGTTATTCTTTAAAGCATGAGCATTATTTCGGGTAGTAAAAGTGTCTTCAAACATAAAAAAAAGACACACATCATTATAAAACCAATACATTCTTCTCTTTGCCCAGAATCTAAAAATTCTATCCGAATCGTATTTTAGTAAAAAAATATTCCATCCGAAAATGAAATACTATTTATTTATTTATTTATTAATACAGACAAAAGTCCGATTCACAATATATTTGTAAAGATAACAATAATATAATATAATTTAAAATAAAAATAAAACATAATAAAAGATAAAAATATTAATATAATATATAATAATAGTAAAAACAATAATAACGACCACAACAAAAATAATAATAAAAATACATTCAATGTTTATTAAAATAATTCACTATTTCCCGAAGACATTAAAATATGTATGGGGTCGTATGATATATAGGTACTTATTAGATGAATGAGGAATATAAAATAAATTATTGTTACGAGTGTAGTGGTTTTTTACTTTGAAATTTGATCGTCAGTCTCGTTATTCATCAATTTGGTGAGAAAGGTGTGATATAAATAGTGTCTACGTCTACGTACATTTAAATATTATATATTTAATAATTTTAAAATGTCATAATCAGAGTGAGGAGATCTTTTAATATTACATTTATGACATATAGATGAATAGATCTGAGTGCTTTATTTTGAACTTTTTTAAGTTGATCATTATGTCCTACATTGTTGTTATCCCAAATTAATGGAGCGAATTCTAATAAAGAACGGACTAGTGAGGTATATAGATATTTGAGAGCAAATGGACCACGGAACAGTTTCTTTTTATCATACTAAATACAGCTAAAGATTTATTTTTAATCGCTGATACATGTGCATTGAATAATGGTTTAGAATCAAATAAAATCCCTAAATCTTCGCACAGGAAATTCACTGCAGAAGTACGTCCAACATAATGTTCACAATGTTCAGTTGTTTTGCATGTTTTGTATAGGAATATACTTTACATCATTTTATCTCATTTAATATTTTCTAATACCACTCTAAATAAATTATTTTCGGCCTAATTATTTTTATATTTGTATGTACCTACTCGTATAATATAATTATTGTATATTATATTTGATTGAAATTTATCATACAAATTATTACCTATAATTTTTTGGATAAAATATTTTCACACATTTTATAACTTCCAGTGGATTATAAAAAATTAAACATTTTAATGATTATTATAATATTATGTGGTATAGACAGGAAATTATCGTTTATTTCAATATTGTACCTATGTATTACCATATGATTATTAAGTTAGGTAATATTTCGTTTATAATGCATTTATACATTTTTATAATGCTCATATGTTATTTTTATTATTTTATAAATCACATTAATTTTTTGCACAATTACTCACGTTGTGACTAGTTGACAATCCATATTGATCGTGCTCGTGTTGTTCATCTGTAGAGGATTGTGGAGTTGGCACGGTATGTTTTAGAGACAGCAATACATCAGCCATGTCTCCAACGGGTTTACTGCAGTAAATAATTAAAATAATCAAATTTCCACTAAAAATTATTGTATAAAATCTTCTAACATTGTTAATTATTTACTTATAAATTATACAAATTTGAATTCTATATAAATAATATAGTAATTATAATAGAATTATAAATTGTGTTTTCTGTGTAGGAATATTATGTATTAATAATATGCTATATATGGGATTTATTTTTGCAATTGGTTATTAATTTATTATATTATATAAAATAATAAATTATATGTCATAGAAAAAATTGGTAGTTGTATTTCAAAATATATATAGGTGCTTTATGTGTATCGTCGTATAAGATATTCGTCGGATAATATTTAATATTATACGATTATACATGATTTTTAATTGTTTAATAGTTTAATATAGTATATATAAATATTAAAAATATAAATAATTATGTAGGTTTTATTTAAAAAAAATTTCAATATAATATATCATATTTTATTGTTTATAATGTGAAGCAATAATAATTAATAATTATATTTATACATAATTATTATATAAAAAAAAAAATTATTCCATAAGTTAATTAAATTCAATGTGTTCATTGTTATAAATATATTTAAATAAAATATTATCTATATTTAATAAAAAAAATTGTAATTGTTAAATTTTCCCAAAAACAATGTTTAATGTTAGGTACGATATTTGTGATTTTGCATAAATTATTTTCAAAACTATTTAATGACTTTCATAATATAATAATATAATGAACTTTGAATTACCTATAATAATATTATAATTTATTTATTATTATAGAATACAAATATGTTATTAATTACTCATTATATTTTTGTTCTCGATCCATAATACAACAGAATAATATATGAGATATTTTATTTTATAAATTATAATATTATATCTTTATCTCTTTTATAAGAGATTAATACAAAATTTATACCGACTATACAAACATTAAACCGCTGGTGTAAATAATACAAATATACAAATCAATCATCAATCATCAATCATCAATGTATATAATAAATAATAAATTAAAACTAATTTTCTATTTTATTTTTCAATCATTATTTAGGTAACTAATTTATATGGATTTATTGTAATTGGTAATTATTACTAATTAAATTAGTGGTATACGGCATATATTTTATATACTCAGATTTACAATTTCAATTATATTATGATTTATGAAATATTTTTTTTTTTTTTTACAAATAACTTAAAATTAGACATTATAGTATATAAAATTGATTAATTAAATATTAAGAATATAAATTGCATAGCATGAATTCATTCATAGAAAGAATTCTATATAATAGCTGTATATAATTATAGTATGATTAGTATAAAAAAAAAAATTGTCTATTACGATGTTAATTATATATTAATTATATAATAAATAGTAATATTAAAATTACTAAAAATTAAATATTTTTTATTATAATTCTGTATCTAAATAGTAATTATTAATTAAAAACTGATGGTTTTTGTGTTCCTAATAAAAAATAATAATTATATAATATTTACTTTCCTGCAGTATTGTTCGATATTTGCATTGTTTTCATTTTAACTTTTATTATTTTTCACCATGATAAATTATTTAATTTTTTTTTTTAATAAAATATTAGAAATAATTAAGTAATTTAAAGAAAATGCATTTTCAAATAAATATTTTCCAAAAAATAATAAAATATTTTAACATTGACGAACGGTATTTCTTTGTAAAATTTGATAATAATGCTTTATGGATATACATTTGAAACAAAATTATTAATGACATTAATGTGCATAATATTATAAGAGAATGATGAATGCCGAATAGCATCAAACTTTTTGCAGGTAAAAGTTGGTTTGATCATAACATTATAATATAATATAATAATATAATTTGCATTATATTAAAGTCGAATAGTTGATAACGACTTCTTAATTTATCGCCATATCTCGGAATAATTTTTTGGGAAGGTCCAATCCGAAGTGTTTAATTAATCGTATTGTCTCGAATCGCACGCAAAATTTACCAGTATATTATAATAATATTATAATTATTGCAAGTACGTATATTCCATCGAACTCTATATTAACCGATAACTCTGTAGTATATGTCAATAATAATGAAATTATAGAACATAGATAATTATTATTGTGCACCGAGCCGTTATCCGACTTTCACTAAATCAAGAAAAATGTAATTATATGTAAATCATGACGATATATTGTCAATTCATCTTATATATTATATTATTATTATACGCGTTAATGTTAAAATTATTTGATTATTGTTTAATAATTTATAAATTTATAATAATAATTATTTCACAAAACGTACAGTAAACTAGAAATTATTTTACGGACTACCCTTCACATAATCGCGGAACAAAACGCATGATGATAATAACGAGTATCAAATTTTAAAAATGTCCTGTCTTGTGCGTTATGCTTATGAGTTGTATACCTATGTTACGAGCAATGCAGAATAGCAATGTAAGTCCTGCTCGGACATTGTGAATTATCTTTAAAAAAAATAACAAATACCAAGCAGTGGTTTTGTGTGACTTAAACATTTAAAATATCGCTTCGCGAGACCTTTAGAAATTTACTTGTAATTTATTATTTTTACTATAACAATTTTTTTATTATTTTAAAAATATCGACTTCCTGAGTTTGCAAGCCAATTCAATTGCACTGGTTTACAATGCCTGGGCAGTACTACATTACCAGTGACATATAAACAATATAATAACACAGAATAACGATTTTATTGCTATATTTATAATATACTTTAAACCGAATAGCCCAACAAGTGTTATCTTGATAATAACTTTTGATCCATTATGTTTAATATATATTAAAAAAAAAAAATTTTGATAATAGATATAGCTAATTTAAAGAAATCGTTTTTCTGAAAATGTTAATAAATTGAATTATTAATATCTATAAAATATATTCTAAAATATTATAAAATATATCTATAAAATATATCTTCGGTAATTAATTTTTAAAATTTAAATGAAATATATTTTATTATGAAATTATATTCCGTGTATAAACTTTGGCGTTTCACTATCGTCACAATCAATATCTACAACCATATGTTAGTTTACATATTATTAATTACATTGATAAATGACTACGTACAGTTTAATTGATGAATAAATAATTTTTAATTAATATTGTTCCTTTTGCGGAATTATCCATCATGTTTTGGTTTTGGTTCTATCGTTTCGGAAACTGCAATGGTTCTGAAATGTTAGAACCAAAATCAAAACATGAATAATTCTGCATAAAATCAACAATATATTAATCCAATCCATGAAAGCTTTAATCAATTCTAATTAGTATAGGTAATTATTAAAGAACGGTATTTCGACACGGAATGAAACATTCGCTGACCGTTCGCCGATACTCGTTAATGTTTAACATATTTTTAACTGACTGAAATTATATTTTTTTCATTTAGCCGCATAATTGCATAAAGGTTTGAATTGTATATAATATATCATTATTATTTTTGAAATTCTTAAAAAAATTTAGACCATAAATTGGCCATTTTTAAATTTTATTAATATGAAAACAAAAATTGTAATTTGATTTCAAGTATACTCAAAAACAAAAAATCAACTATCAAGATTTATTGACAGAGACAATAACTACCCGATGAAACACTCTGTATACTAACCTAACCATGCGTAAGAGTATGTTTTTGTACATTATATAATAGAAAAAATGGTGGATTTATTTTATTTACCTGTTGTAAGAACCACCGACTGTGACGATGGCGGGCTGCTGATACTGAATACCGCCAGTGTGCAATTCGTTGGGCTGTTCCAGTCCGGGCGTACAGCAAGTGTCTGTACAGAATTGCGTCGGCCCGTGCAACATACCTGCAGCCACCAGCAGCGTAGGGTCGCCCAGCAGATCTTCGCCACCTGCGCACCAATCCATCGAACCCCGTACCGACGACGACCACTCAACCCCCGGCCATACCGTTTCCTCCCCTGTATAAACCGCAAAACAGGAATAAATTAATCGAATGTACATATAAATACACATTATAATATTATTATAAATATTACATAACATTGACATTTCACAAGTGATGATGGAATATATTATTAAATAAATTATTTTAATGTAATAAGTTATATTATGTATTATTTTTATTAATTATGATGTAGGTATATATAAGTAGGCATCGAAGAATGACATATGCAGGTATATTATAAATGTATACCTATAATACCTACATCACTGCACGCGTACACACAAAGGCAAATCATATATGAACATTATTTTTGCTTTTATATAGCTTATTGTGTTTATCAAAATGTGTATATCGTATACAATATTATAAATTATAAATGATATATTTACTATCTTAACACATTTTTTCTATGAAATAAATGTACTGTGCAACGATATTATTAATGATTTCTCGCATATACTGACGTCACGAGCGTAATTTGATAGGTGGCTAAAGGGGGGCCGTAGCCCCCCAACAATTTTAATTAATATTGATCTATATCGTCATATAGGTACCCTAAATAATTGATAAATTATATTATTGTTCCAAAATTTTAATTGATAATAGTGCTATTAATCTATATCATATTCATATATTATCTATATATCTATATGTAAAATTGTTATTGTAATATTTTTGTATACTTGTATAGAAATATGTAATTTCTATACATACATTTTTTATTTAAACATTTACATACATATATATAATTACAAATTTACAATTATTAATTTTATAATAAAATTTCTTAAAAATGATAATATAACGCCACTGCTAATTAAAAAGTTTTTAAAAATTATATCATTTTTTCAAACTATATATACACATTACACATCCACTCATATAACATATGACTATCATGATACGACATGACATACTACTACATTATTTTTATTTTTATAATAGGATTAATAGGTTATAGATGAAAATATTCATAAGTACCTACCTAAAATTCAAGTAATAATTTAATTTAGAAGTATACCTATATAATACTAATACATATATATATATACGAGTATATATATATATCTGCATACGGATGCAGCAGATGTAGTAAATGCTACCCCTGAATCGTTTTTTGAGCTGATAATAATTAAATTTTATCACTGATAAATTTAATTTTCTTATCTAAATTAGGTACATTGGATTTTTAAAAAATTCATCTTAATCGCAATGGAATATTTTTTAAATAACAAATGATGATACAATAACTAACCTACCCAATATAATATACCATATTAACACAAAGCCGCGTTTACACAATTTACTTTTGATAATCATTTTGGATGAATCATTCAAAATGCAAATAACTGTTTACCTTTACACGGTCATCTCCAATGAAAATGTCTTTTCAATAAACATGAAATTTATATGTTTATTTACATAACTTTATTCTACGTATTTTAAAGCTCATATATAAATTATATTTTGACATGAATTATTCTAGAGAAATTGTTAGTACAGGAATTGTTATAATAATAGCGAGTATCTCATAAATGAGAAACGACGTTGGTGTATGAAACCATGGGTTATTCGCCGAAATGTAATATCATCATATACTAACTATTACTTGTATTAAAAGAATGAGCTGCAAAACATAGATGATAATTCACTTAAAGTTAAGTTGGACATGACTCAACTTTATTCATCGTTCAATTTATAGATGATCACTTCTAATGATTTAATGTTCACATTATTCATTTTTAATTCATTTTGGAAGAATATCATCCAAAATGTTCATCAAAAGGCTTAGTTGGTTTTTCATTTTTATAACAAAAAAATCTTATATTATATTTTATAATTTTAATTGTAATATAAAGACAATAAAATGAAAGTAAGTAGTGTAAAAGTGTATATACTATAGGTATAAATAAATAGTATAAAATTATTATATTATGAACTTTCATAAATTCGTGTTATGTATAGTCATAAACATTTCTATATATACGAGTATATTTATATAATATCCTTTTACAGTTTTACCACAAAAAGTATAATAATAAAATAGGAATCCGCAAGAGTTTCACGGGCAAGTTAAGTATAAAATGTATACATATTATTATAATATGTTTTATAAAATAGGTAGGTATATATACCTATATATTACAAAAAATATTAATATGTTATAATAATTTATTTTCTTTGAATTTAGATAAAATACAATATAATAATATATAATACGCGTTATTCGAAATATAACATATAATATTATAAGTATAATTTATATAAATAATTTTGTATATTTCTGTGTGAACGTAGAGGGTGCGAAAAACGCATTATATAATTTCATTCATTGGAGGGTGTGTTCGCGGTGAGCCCTTTATACGTTTCGTCGGCGGGTGGGACGGGCCACAGCGTTATCCCTGCGGTCTGACCGGCCAATCGGTGGTTGTTTGACCGTCGTTATGGCGACGAATATAATATATTATATTGTTGTAAAAAAGAACGACGTGCGCACATGTATATATTATTATTATTATTATTATTATTATTATTATATTGTCCCGCGTATTGCGTTGTTGGCGTGTGCAGACCGTTAGTTTTGTATAAAATATGGCTTCTGTTCATTGGTTTGGCGACAAACACGTATTTTAGGACGCAGGAAATATGAATACCCGGGAAAATATATCGTTCCTGGGCACTTTGCATCGCCACCCTCCGCGCCGAAATGGTCTTTTCATCGCTGCGCCCCGTCCATATTACATAATATCTTTATGTTCATTTCTGTACCGCTCGACAAAAAAGTATAAAATATGTTTAATAACACCCACACACACATACATATTATATTATATATTATAGGAGTATAGAGTCTTTTATATATTATTATTCATATAACCTCTGCTGCAATAACCGCACATCCGTATTAACCATATAAACCTGGGGTATTTATGATTCCATCAAGAGAGAGATATGCATCGGAAAATATTAAATTGACCCATGAGAAGATAGAATTCAAATAATAATCAATCAAAAATCACTAAACAAGGTATAATCCCCTACGGCCTATTAACCTAGTTGAATTATAACCGTTTATGTATGCAAATAAAACAATATAACTACATAAGTATTGAAAATTTAAAAAGTCTATAACGGGTCTTAATAAAAAAAATCATGTAAGAATTCATTCAACAAGATGTACTTATACAGTTATATACTCATATAGTACGTATATTATGTCGTACTTGTATAATATGATATAAGTATAATATTATATGAATAGTTTTAATATACTTTTAATTAACAATTCCTTATAATAACTGATTTTAATATTTTATTTTTCATTTTAATATAATAAATAAATAATTATATTTTATATTATATCTATATTAATAGCAGAATAGTACAAATTGGTACATATAGATTTATATTGTATAATTGACAAATATAGTATATAATATTTTACGTGCAATGTGGAATATCAGGCAAATGTAGTACTGCCCACGCATTGTGAACCATAATATTAAAAAGAAGAGTTGATACTCCTGCCGCAGGGATATACAGGTGATGTGCAAATCATAGTGTTTAATTTTAATTAGAACTTGATTGCAATGATAAATTTTAGTTTAAATGAAAATCTTAGAATCCATACGAATATTCTTCTTATTATTTTTCAATACTTTTACAATAAAAATTAATAGAAAAACCAAAAAATTTGGATAATTCTTGAAAATTTTATTGAAGCATACTGACATACCTATATCTTAACGTATTTCTAAAACATTAGGAAAATCTCA
>JAIUCT010000133.1:494663-509153 GCA_021307375.1 Tetraneura akinire | reverse complement strand
AAATTTACGAAATATTCGAAGTCCTATATTTAGTAAAAACATTTAAAAAACGGTTCCAAAATTTTACCACATATATATAATAGCTATGTGAACACCCAAAAAAATTTTCAAGTCTCTGACTTAAAAATTGCCCGAGTTATCGTGAAATATAGAAATTGAATTCGTCAAAATTTCATTTTTCGTGAAAAATGCCGTTTTTTCGTCATTTTTTCGAAGTTTTTTCTACCGCTTATAGTAAATTTTGAGAAATTCGAAAAATGACCTAAATAAAGTACCATCTACATCCACTTTTACATCTGAAACTCGCTATTCGTGAAAATCGAAGCGTTATTTCGGGTAGTAAAAGTGTTTTCAGAATATTTATTTATATGTATGGATTCTAAAATTTTCGTTTTACTAAAAATATCAACTTAAAACAGCTATAAAAAAGAATTGTGACAATGGATTTTTCTAATATTTTAGTATGATGTTAAGTAAAATGTAAGTATACTTGAGTAAAATTTTCAGACCAAAATACCAAAAATTGACAATTTTATCAAACATTATATACGTAAAAACGTGAATTTTACGAAATATTCAAAGTCCTATATTTTGTAGAAAAATTAACATAACGGTTCCAAAATTTTACCACATATAAATAATAGCTATGTGAACACCCAAAAAAATTTTCAGGTTGCTATCTTAAAAATTGCCTGAGTTATCGTGAAATATAGAAATTGAATTTGTCAAAATTTCATTTTTCGTGAAAAATGCCGCTTTTTCGTCATTTTTTCGAAGTTTTTTCTACCGCTTTGGGTCAATTTTGAGAAATTCAAAAAATAACCTAAATAAAGTACCAACTAGATCCACTTTGCTACCGGAAACATACCCTATTCGTGATAATCGGAGCATTATTTCGGGTAGTAAAAATGTCTTCAGAATAAAAAAAAAAAAAAAAAAAAAAAAAAAAAATCACACATCATTGTAAAACCAATACATTCTTCGCTTCGCTCAGAATCTAAAAATATATATATATATAATAACATATTATTAATATGACATCATATGTGTGTATAAGGTATAAGGTATAAGGTATAACACATAAATAATAATAAATGTTACTTGGATAAGAATTATCCCTTTGGACACCAAAAAGAAAATTTTAATTAAAAATTTTAAAAATTAAAAAAGAAAGTATAAATTTAAAACATTAAATTATAACTGCAATAGGTACATATTAAAATAATTACAATACAGAGATATTTTGAGCAATCCATCTCAAAAATGACAATGTTTCTCTTCCTTTTCATAATTTTCTACAATTTTTAAAATCCTCTTATCAATAACTACATATTTTTTTTTTTTTTTTGGGAGGACTATTTCCTACTTCTAATTAAATAAATTATAAATTATAATAAAAGTTATAAATTTATAATAAAAGTCCCGTTATTTATACAAGATTTTCTATTAATAACAGTGTTAATATATTTTTTTTTCTGCGTCCAAATGTCCACGCGCCCGAACGGCCGCGTTCAAATGACCTCGCGCCCAAATGGTCGCGTCATTTGTCCTACATCGCAATAAAACGCTAAAATGTAGGTCTAGTTACACCTATGTAATAACTAATAAGTATACCCAACAAAACTATAAAATTTATAATTTAAGGTTAATAGGTGGCATTATTAAATAATTTTAAATATCTTATTTTAATTTTGTTATTATCTTTCCTTCCATTTTCATAATAATATACTGAATATCATGCTTCATTAACCTATTTTATAAATATTAATAAAAATAGTGACTTAACCTAATTATGTAATTTTATTACGCGTTTTTAAAATTTCAAAATAAAGATAGTTTGTATTTAATTTTTTTTTTTTTTTTTTTTATTAATTTTTAGGCAGTTCTAAATATATACTTCTCCTACCACCGGTTTATTATTTTAAAGTGTCAATAAGTTCAACTACTGCAGTATGAATATCCAATGATATTAAAAATTATAATTTTAAATTTTTAAAAGTAATGTAAATAAAATATGCTTTTTAATTGCAGACGTCTGCAGTAATAAATTGTCAAATATCAAATTAACACATTTCAATGGTAACTATGGTAACATATTCATCAGATCTATATATTATTATTTATTATACATTTTTTTATGTTTTCGGAATATTACGTATGATACATTTTATACTATTAATCTATTATTTGTAGTTTTTATTTTTGCATATGTGTTATATATGCGTTTAAACTTTTAAAGAAATGTTTATATAATAATTAAGTTAGAATATCGATCATTTTAAAACTTACAACTTACTATTTAATTTATTATATATATATATTTTATTTTTTTTGTGTTATTTTATTGTTTTAGAAGTTTTTACAAATTTACGACTATATAGGTATATGACCTATATTATTACTACTACACCCTGTTTTAATTGATTTTTTAAACTTATCCAATTGTTAAACTCTTTCAACTCTTTATACGTCTTATTCAATTAGCAAAATAAATTATTAACAATATATTATATATTTTATAAATTAATCAATCCAACGTATTATTCATTAGGTATTTAAGAATTTAATTATGTGTTGATTATTATAATTACTTTAATTTACTTAAAATGTATACATATATTTACAATTTACATTTTATTAGAACTTTATTTATTAACTACAAGTATAATAAATGATACTATATTGTATATAATATGTGATATGTGAAAACTACAAAAAAATTATAATAAAAATTAAGAAATTATTTATCGACAACACATCACACGAAAATATTTCGGTCACTCCTAGAAAATAAACATTTATGTAATCTATATTTATAATACATAGTAGGTATATAGTATTTATTTGTATTATATATATATATTTAAAAATTAAAATTGTAATCAAACGTTTTTTTTGAGAAAAATTTGATAAAATATTATGTGCATCTTGATATTATAATTATGATTATTATTGAACATATTGATAAAGAAGAACGAAATAAAAGAAAAAAAACGATCGTCATAAAAGTTTCCGTTGTAGGAAGTACCCACCTGCGGATGCGGCGGCCGGGTCCAATTGTGCGGACTGCAACAGATCGGCGGTGTCTTCCGTAGACGTTTTCGAGCGTCAAGTCATCATTGCCTGTTTATCCGAAACCCAATTCTGCGATCATATCCAAAACGACTTCACGGTAATCATCCATTTCGGCAGACACCAACGACCATTCGGGCTTATCGTCGACGACAATAGTCGTGCAACAGTAGCGTTCGCGGGCACACCGTCCGAACGAGGAGAATTACCATCGTTGCACACGGGTATAGACGGGTATGGATTTTCTTACACTCGTCGTGAACAACAACAACAACAATAATAATAATAATAATAAAAATATTAAATAACGATTTGAATTCAAAATATAAACATAATACAATAAACGTTTAGTATGGTATATGAATATGTAAATATTATAATAAATTTTAAATAATATTTTATTTTATTTTATTATAATAATAATAAATTTATAAAATGTACATAATAATAAATAACACGACGTCAGTTACGCACCGGCAAGATTAAAAAATTAATTTGTATACATAATAATACACGAGAGAGTATAATAATAATTATTATATACGATGACGCGTTCGGACGCGGAGGCGGCCAAAACCAGTGTCGTGTGTTCAGGAGACACTGCTATTAGGTTTTGACTTCACTGAACGCGCCTCGATGACGACCCTCGACACGATGGCGATTAATGCCATGTGATGGGGGTTGACCGCAGAAGGGACACCGCAACTTGTCCTCGCATGTCGCCACTTACGTCACCCACAACTGGTGTCCACTGGCCGCTCGACACTGTGATTGGGTGCTCTTTCCCGGACCGAACGCGTTATTCACGACCGTATATATTATCATATTATATACACGCGATACGCACACACACACACACACACACATACACACACACAAGTGTGTGTATATATATATTATATGTACATAATATATATGGTATATAATATACGAGTACTTATGTATATACGTATTATGTTTATGTATACGTTATACGTGCGCGCGCCACTGTTTCAAATGTAGGTATACATAAAAATATACAATATAAAAACCACAACTATTTTATGCACACGCGATTAATCGATATATTATAATATAATATTATTATTTGTTATGTACGTGTGGTAAATTTAAATATTTTATTCATAACGATTTTTTTTATATTATTATAAAATAAAAAGTCCCACAGTCTTTTCAATTTTCTGTCGTAACGTCGCAAAATAAACTTATACTTATCGACTTATTTACTTATCGTTAGAGATATAATTAAAGTTTTACACTATAGAGTGAATGAGTGATTATAATAAAATTTTTCAAATAGCATAAAATCTCAGCGTGGATAACGGTTGCGGTGCTGTTGAGTTACACTGTTGTATTAATGTATTATAAAATTTTTATATGTATATACTTTATTAGTATACTTGTATGCGTATAGTTTCAGTTTTTGAGGGCTTTGAAACTTTAAAAGACAAAACTTATACGGATTAAGTAAAAAAAAAAAAAAAAAAAAAATTATTATTATTATTTCGCGTTAATTTGCAAATAATTATAATTTATTATTGTAAAAGTTTCGATTCTAACTTTATATATATATATATATAATTTATACTAAAATTCACATAAATAAATAAGTATATAATAATAAAATATAAACAATAAAAACTACATAATTCACAGCAGCCTCTGTATATATAAATATTATTAATTCATTATTAATTAATATTAATAGTATTATAATATTTGTCTATACCCATTATATACACTTTTACTTATTATAAATTATAAAATATGAATTATAGATTTTTCTATTATAAATTAATTATATACTATTATGTACCTATTGTATATATAGGTTTAACCAGTCTAGGTATTATAAGTACATAATATTATATTATGTTAACTTCGTAACGCGATTATTAAGTTTTATGACGACTTATAATTTTTAGTTTTTTAACACGGATTATATTAAAAACTATCGACAAAAATCATAAAATATAAATATAATTATTAAATAGGTACTAATGTTTATAATATTATAGAAAACACGACATTATTATATTCTTATTTTAATATTTAAGCACATTATTAATTTATTATTAATGTATTACATAATAAATTTGACAAATTTCAAAAAATCCATTTTGTAATCTACTTCATACTTGGACGATACGTACACTAGGTATACACAAAATGTATTCATATAAATAGGAAGGGTGTTGACCTTTCCTGGTGTGTTGAAGAGGATGTCGGTTTGGGGTTTGGATAGAAAATACATATTGAATTACTGTATATTATACTTCAGAATTGCTGCGTTTGGGATGTGTACTGTTCACCTTGTTTCCGGTCATCTACACTCCTAACTTCCTGAACGAGGCATAATTATTACTTCCACCGACTGTCCAGTCGACAATTTTTTTCCTTTACTTTTTATTTAGAAACTTGAGACCGGCCTAATATAAATATATATACGTATAGGGTTAAAACGGTTTTGTATTAAATATCTCCCCTACTCGTTCTATATACGTAATATCATCATATTCTATCTATCAGTCTCGTATAATTCTCCGTGCGCTATGTCCTGTCAACCCAGTAACCCGAGTCAAGTTACATCGTAGAGTCACACGTTCAGATCCATTCCATTCCTATTCGTGGCGGACAAGATATATTACTGTATGCAGTATCGCAGAGAAAAGCAAGATTCTGCGGTTACGTATTTTTAAAATCCCACGATATATACCCATAGGCCATAATATATATTATACTTTGCTCTATTAGTCTATTATAAATATGTTTACGTTCCCATGAGATCATGAATAATATTATAATAATAATAATATAATTTCATTTAACATTACGTTTGAATCAATGTATTATATTCTCTCATATTATAATAACATCAAAACATTTTTCTCTAAATCTAATAATTATTAAATTTAAAAATATATTATATATATTGTTATGTTTTTTGTTTATATTATGCATTAAACACATTTTAAACTTGTATTCATAATCATAAGTATTTAAAATTATTATTATTATTATTATTATTATTTATTCTAAATAATAAATACATAATTTTATACATTATATTATGTATAGGTAAATATTAGTATATTACATATGTTATTAAATTTTGAATTTTGTTAAATAACATATAATATTATGTATAATGGACAATATCTCTCAATATTCTGTACTTTGTGACCTATATACATTTCATTATTCAAAAGCAATAACTACATTACAAGAGTATCCAATGAAACCTATACGTTTTAGATATTCAAGTGTGATCCTACATTATATGATTTCAGTATAGCAAAATACTCTAGTGTTTAGTCTCTCATCAATGTCAATATTAATAGAGGATTTGTTATTTTTTCTTTTAAAATATAATATTCGTCCGTTAATGAATTGTCTCTACGGGTGTTCTAAGGCGCGGTGTTTGTGCATCTGCAGTTCATAGATTGAGCACGTGCCAAATGTCCCCCAATATAGCGTGATGCATTGATTAGAGATTTTGACAGTCTGAAAACGAATTTCTAAATGATAGTCATAAAATAATAATAATTATAAAAGTGCACGTACACGATAATTATTATTTTAATGCAAATATTCAAAAACATGTGGTACAATAAATTTTTATTTCATATTATTATATACTCATAGAATATTTATACGAAAATATTCTATTATTTTGAAACAACTATTAATAATAGATTTGTAATTATATTTGTTTTATTCTATTTTTATATGATGTTTTCAATTAAGATACATATAAAATATAATACAAATTTTATTAAATCACATACCTGATACCTATATACATTACTATATACTTGGGCAAATTGTAATATTGATTATTATTTTATAAAATACAAATAATTGTTTTCTTGACTGAAAATACACTTTATTTATTAAAAAATATTAATTGTTGGATAAATGTTACCTAAATATATTAAAATTATTAATATATAAAAAAAACGTTTTAAATACAATGAAACATCGTACAAATATAATATATTTAAAAATGATTTTGCTGGACAATATATTTTAAAAATATTTAAATATAAAGTACACATTATTTGTTCTGCGATGTATTATTTGATCTGTCTTATACAAAAGACTAAAAATAATAAGCGATTTTTTTTTATCAGTATACTTCTGTAGACACCTTTGGACGGACCGACAATGAGTTTTAATCAGCAACACCAACGAACCAATAACTTTTTGCAGCTCCGACAACTGCCTTAACGTCTGATTAATATATATTATAAATATAAAAATTGTAATTTATTATTATTATTATATATTATATAAAACGCGGTTTCGTTTGTTTCTATATAGTATATCGTATTATAATAAATATAATAATAATATCTCCGTCCGAACTCCTGACTGCTGCTATAGCCGTCATGGGATAGTAAGCCCAGACGATAATGTCTGCAGACGCGTCGTTCGTCTGGAAATGATATTATAAAACAATATCCACGCACGTATAGGCCACACAACGCTGAGTATAAACTTGGTCACGTCAACTTCCGATCCAACGAACCCAAAGGCTGTATGATTATAATAATATATAATATTATATTGTTATTGTGTTACATGGTCAATACCCCGCCCTTACACCACCGTCTGGGATGTATATTTTAACTGTATTAAATTATATGCGTTTCCTTTACCGCGATAAAAAAAAAAAAAAATTAATATCCACTCCGAAGAGCAAGGAGCAACCATCATACGGTGCCTAATTAGACGTGTGCATTATAACGTATACTGCATTGCACACACACACACACACACACACACACACACATATATATAAATATACGATATACCGAGTGTTCGGATACCGCGTTACAAATACTGAGTAAATGGTCTTCCATAAAACGAGATTTTCTGTATAGGTACATTCCGTACATCAAAATAAAAATATATGATGACGAACGCAAGTAGACCAGGTCGGCCTCGGCTGAATTATTATTTATTATCATAATATTATATCTATATACGTTGTTAGGTACGAGTGTACGACGATTATGTATGTAATAATATTCAATAAAAACAATTTATTAGTAGTACAAAAAATAAATTAGGTATTTAATATTTATTGGATTGATGAGTAAAACGAATGTTTTCAATCTCAATTGGAAGACGGTTGGAGAGTTCGGCGTGTTTTAAATGTAGTTCTAATGATTATTAATATTCAATATTTCAATATTATGGTTTTTTATATTTATAAATAGGTATACCTGTATGAATATGAGTTAAATATTACTCGATGTTTTGATCGGATTAACTTTTTAGACTAACTAAAACACTTTTAATATAACTTAAAACAATAAAAATAGATATGGTCATATAGATGCGTTGCACCTAGTATGTCTACGGCCCGCGGGCCGGATCCGGCCCTCCAAGCTAATAAAAAAAATAATATATTAGTTATTATATTTGTTTTGAAAATAATATATTAGTTTTCATTTTTAGTTTTTTCTTTTTGGTTATTAAATAAAATAACATAGAAGTAACTTATTATATATTTATAACTAACTTATAAGCACTACTAATAAATATACATTTTTCTAAACAAATCGTATCTATTCTTCAATTTTATTACTTCTCTATTACTCTAAAAATGTTGGCCCGCGATGCCAGACCATATCTCAAATTAGGCCCGCCATAAAAAAAGGTTGGAGACCCCTACCTTAAAGCATTCGCCTTATCTGAAATCGCTTGTTTACGTCTCTAGAAAAAATTCCATGTCGAATATTGAGTTTCAGGATGAAGTACGATAATTCCTATATTCCCATCCAATTTCTGATCAATATAAACATTCTACCCATATAATGACGGTGTGGATGTACTTCTTTCTTGCATGTGCTGAAGTTTATATAACTCTAGAAAAAAATCCCACACAGGAGACAGGAATAGCCCAAGCGGCTAAACCATACAAAAATTTGCAGATTTTTAACTGACGGTTTAATTTACACTTAACCTGACTCGTCTCTATATACCGAGTCAATGTGTTTAAAATATTAAATTAATTTTATGATACCACAATTTTCGTCTATACGACACCCATTTTACTTATCAATATTACTGAGTTTGGATTTTTCACGTCTTTTATCTGTAAACTAAAAAACTTTTTTTAAATCCCTTGTGCATTAAAAAAATACTTTATTACGCAGGAGAATGCGGTTTATTCACGATATTATTTAATACATAATTGCAAAAAAGAAACGGCGATTAATATAATATATATTATACTCGTATATATAATACGGCTATAAGAGTAATTTTGAAATTTACAGATCATCGCTGTATATATAATAACTTTTATAATATTAATATATTATTATTTTATTTCGTGTTATAATAATGCAAACGACAGCACGGGGACGGCCTATGCTTCTTTATGTGTACGTATAATATACCGCACGAAATATAGGGACAAGATAATCGGCGGCGCGTTATATCGCTCATGGTAAAAAGTATACGCGTGTGTGACACGTGTCTTGCGGATTACCCAACGTACATTATAATATAATATTATACAGTTCGATAATATTATACGAAACGTTTCAAATACGTGTGCCCTCTGTCGTTTTGTAATTATATACAATACGTACTGTAATACACGGACAGACGAATAATCGGCTAATCGTTTGGTAAATAATTAAAAAAAAAAAAAAAAAAAAATAACCATATTTATATTATTAAAATATACGATAAATATCGGTAAATTGATATCACTGACGATGGGTTGTTTGCTTTACAGGTTTTTATATTCTGTAAAGATGTGCAAGATACGAACCAGCAGATTATATGACTCGTGGGAATCTTCCTCGTAGCAATAATAAATAATATACCGAATGATCAGCTGAAAATTTTAATACAAATTAATAGTTGTTGATTAATATTATAATAACAATATAATTTGTATAATATTCTCTTTTAGATTTTGAGCAAAGGAAAAAATGTATTTTATTTTGTAACTATAGTATAATTATTTATATCAAGGGTCCCTTAGCCCTTTTAATAATAAAATAAAATAAAATACGTTTGAAAATATTATAATATATGTTTACCCTAAATTTTGTTTTGTTTTCAGGCGCAATTTATATCTGCCGTAATCGTGTTTTTAGGCAGTTTTACAATTCCGACAAAAAAGATAAAAAAATAATTGTTTTTTTGTTACGCCGAAAAAAATAGTAAAAATACATTTAATATAAGCAAATATACCTATTAGATACTAGTACAGTAGTACAATATTCGTATTACACTATTACGTATATATAATATACAACACTACAACTATAGTTATACTTTGGTTCATAATTTGTAAATTTTGATTATTGTCGTTAACTTTTTAAGAGTAATTATTGTGTCAAAACAAAAATTTACACAAATGATAAGGACAATGTATTATTATTGGTATATTATTAAAAAAAAACTAGAAATTATTAATTACAAGATATAACGTATTATATTAATTTATGGATACTATAAATAGTAATATGGTAAGTACATGAAATTCGGTACAATTATTTTGTATTTTTTAACAGTACCTATCATTCATAGTAAATACACGTTAATTTTTAATTAATATGATATTTGATTTTTATTTAAAAATAGACATATTTTAATTACGTTTAAAAGAAACTAATTCAGAGCTCTGCAAACTGATTCATACGCAAACACACGTCATATATGTTTAATGTATATACCTATACGACATACATATACCTATTACGAGTATACGGTTATATAATATAAGAAATCATAAATCATTCTGTATGCGATCGAAAATAGGTAGTTCACAATTTCACACGCAAATTAATGTGTATATTATGTGTTGTTGGGTCAATGCATTTTAAAAGTTTCAAAAATCTATTACACTAATTTATTATTTTGTTGATAATGAAAGGGTTCGTTGGCACATATAAAGTAAATAAACACCTGTGTTTGCCGGACTTCTTAGCTTAGGTACCAATTGATGTAGTTATATTATACTTATACCATGTTTAGGAAACTATTATAAATAAATGGTACTAGTTTCCAGCCATTGTATTCGTATTTTAAAAGCTACACGGATTTAAAGGGTGATAAAAAAGGGACTGATATATACATACCTATTATTCGATCTATTGTTCGCATCGTACGTCGTCGTACAAAAAAGGGTTACAAACATATTTTATTTACACAAATCAAATAATTCATAATTTATTTTGTATAGTGTATAATACGGTTGTTCATGAGATTACTTAAGATATAAGTAGTACAGTTACATATATTATTTATCATCGAAATAAGTACGTTTTTTTTTTTTTTGTTTGTTTTATATTATGTGGAATTGTGGATGACTGTTGACCGATAATCATGGGCGCAAATTGCAGGAGGTCTAAGAGAGATATTAGCTCTCTCAAATTAATAATTAGCCCCCTCAATTTGTGTTTAGAATAAAAATTACATATACATTATAGTGACATTCATATTTTTAGTGAGGGGCTTATGCTCCCTCACTATTTTGAACCAATTTGCACTTATGCCGATAATATTAAAACATTTTTTTTTTTTTTTTTTTTATCGACTTTAAGAGTATATTTTATAAATTGTATTATTTCATACATCATGTAATATGTGAATAATGAATATACTTCAGTAAATTTTTCAGACCTTAAAATCCAAAATTGCCAACTTTATTAAACATATTATATAGATAAAAACGATCATTTTAGGAAATATTCAAAGTTCTATATTTTCTCAAGAAATTAATGTAATTTCGACATTGTTTGGTAGTTTTCCTTGGGTTAAATTCCATTTTGAGAAATTCAAAAAATTATCTATGTAAAGAACCAACAACACAAACTATTACATCCATTTTCCTACCAGAAACATAAGCTATTAGTGAAAATCGGAGTATTATTTTTCGGGTCGAAAAAGTGTTTTTTATATAGGTACATAAAAAAATAACAAAAGACACACATCATTGTAAAATTAATACATTTTTTGCTTCAATCAGGATCTATAAAAAAAAAGATATACTCTATTGTTGTACACGTATATAAACAATAAGATATCATAGTATATTTTAATAATTTTTTTTTTCAAATGAGCTCGTGCCATTCACTTCCTGTCGACAGTTCGACACTATTTTATTACTATAATGTTTTGAAGAGAAATCGAAACGGCAGGTGGTATACTGGTGGTAGTTCGCGACCCTTTCGTTCACGTAGACAGTTACGATCGGGTTGTAATATGGTCTGTCGTATTGTCGCATCACTTGTATCGAATGACTTAAATACACAGGATATGCGGTGTAGCACGTGGCTATATTGGTTAAATCGTTTTCAGAAAACTGTTCTCTATCTAACTTGTATATTGTTATAATATTATTTTGAATTTAACAATGATACTAAAACTACCTATTTACTTGATAATTAATTTTTTCGAGATTATGTAAAATATAAATAATAGGTATAATTATAATACATAACATTAAACTGGACATGAATATCAATTTATCAACTACTAGTCTACTACTACAGTACTACCTACTATAATAATATTTACTCCTATTATACGAAAACAAAAATTTCGTTAGAAACTCACTACAACGTAATTATAACTCGTGAAAAAAGTGAAAAGTTAAAATCTATATATTTTGTAAATACTAAATATAAATATCAAATATATATATATATAATATATACAATATATACGCATGTTAATTTTATATTTTAATTTACATTAAATGACTATAGTCAAATTAAAATATTAAATTATTATTTTGTTTGAATTCTGGGTGAAATTGTAATTTTAAGGTACGAATTAAAAAGTGATTATTGCGTTTTTCTGTTTATAGGTCGATGATAAACGATAATAAATGTACGCGTATGAAGTATGAAGATGAACTATGAAGTACTTAACGACTTAACGTCTTAACCATTTGCAATAATTTTAGATTCTGAGCGAAGCGAAGAATGTATTGGTTTTACAATGATGTGTGATTTTTTTTTTTTTTTTTTTTTTTTTTTTTTTTTATGTCTGTGTACAAAAATACTACCCGAAATAATGCTCCGATTTTCACGAATAGGGTATGTTTCCGGTAGCAAAGTGGATGTAGTTGGTACTTTACTTAGGTCATTTTTTGAATTTCTCAAAATTGACGCTATGCGGTAGAAAAAACGGCGAAAAAATGACGAAAAAACTGCATTTTTCGCGAAAAATGAAATTTCGACGAATTCGATTTCTATATTTCACGATAACTCAGGCAATTTTTAAGATAGAGACCTGAAATTTTTTTGGATGTTCACATAGCTACTATATATATGTGGTATAATTTTGGAACCGTTACATTAATTTTTCTCCAAAATATAGGACTTTGAATATTTCGTAAAATTCACGTTTTTACGTATATAATGTGTGATAAAATTGTCAATTTTGGGTATTTTAGTCTGAAAATTTTACTGAAGTATACTTACATATTACTTAACATCATACTAAAATATTAGAAAAATCCATTGTCAAAATTTTTTTTTATAGCCGTTTTAAGTTGATATTTTTAGAAAACGAAAATCTTAGAATCCATACGTATAAATATTCTGAAAACACTTTCACTACCCGAAATAACCCTTCCATTTTCACCAATAGCTAGTTTCAGATGTAAAAGTGGATGTAGATGGTACTTTATTTGCAAGCCCGTATCCAGGGGGGGTTTAGGGATTCAACCCCCCCCCCCGAAATTTTTAAAGTAGTTTTATATTTATAATATAACAGACTAACTACATATATAACTACGTATAATATAATCATTTATTTTTACTTCATATATTAAAAAATTTTAACACCCCCCCCCCCGAAAATTGATCCTGAATACGTGCTTGTTTATTTGAGTCATTTTTCGAATTTCTCAAAATTGACTATAGGCGGTAGAAAAAACGAAATTTTGACGAATTCAATTTCTATATTTCACGATAACTCGGGCAATTTTTAAGTTAGAGACTTGAAAATTTTTTTGGGTGTTCACATAGCTATTATATATATGTGGTAAAATTTTGGAACCGTTTTTAAATTTTTTTACTAAATATAGGACTTATAGCTTTTTTAAGTTGATATTTTTAGTTCAAACGAAAATTATAATCTGACTGAACTTCGCTCAGAATCGTTTTTTCGAATGCAATGGTTTATCATTGCATTCAAATTCTAAGTAAAATTAAACGCTATGATCCGCACACCTGTATCCTGTGCGGCAGGAGTATCAGCTCATCTTTTTTTTATAATTATGTCAA
Source organism: Tetraneura akinire (assembly GCA_021307375.1). NCBI lineage: Eukaryota > Metazoa > Arthropoda > Insecta > Hemiptera > Aphididae > Tetraneura > Tetraneura akinire. The sequence continues at coordinate 494,811 of JAIUCT010000133.1, read as the reverse complement.
TCCTCGAGACCTCGAAACCAACACTATAAAATAAATAACATTATCCAAATTCCAATATTGTTGGAAAAATGTTTAATACATTATTCGTTTTTAGTCCTAATAAATAGAATTTATTATTAATTTACCCATTGAGAGTATTTGTTTTTAA
>JAIUCT010000133.1:467098-485478 GCA_021307375.1 Tetraneura akinire | reverse complement strand
GTTGAATGAAATATCTCGTTACGCAACCATAGTATCTACAACCGTGATACTAATCTAGTAATCTACAATCACAAATATATAGAATATTTATTCTATATATCTGTGTCTACAATCTACTTTTATTATCTAATAATATTTAATATCTATTCTGGATTTCTATTATTTCTAAAATTATAATTTTAAAGTGTAATGAACTATGAACATACTATATAGTGATATCAGCAAATTATAAGCAATATTGATGCGTTAAAATCATAGACATATATGATGTTTATATGTCTATGGTTAAAATCATTGAACCATAAGATATAGTTAATAGTTCAATACTTCAATGGTTAAAATAATAATTGATAATTGTTAATTGTTAATTAATAATAATTGGGTTTGTTGTTAGTTTAGGCACAGAATGGTTTAGGTTTTGTATATTTTAATATTATGCATACATTCTTATTGTACGTACGCCATCTATATTTAAAAATGTGAACTACATTTTTATAGGTTGGCAATAATGTGAAACTTTAATAACGGTCGGACTAGATTTCAGTTTGACGTTTGTGGAATAATTTATGCCTTGCGCTTGCGCTAACGTGTAGTATTTACTGTGAAATGTGTGTCGCGTATGCCGTACTCTTGTTGTTAGGGTGGTGTATTGGTAATTTGGTATTATTACCTTCTCGTATTGGTATTTGCCATTTGGTGTTAAAAATGTAATAACTTATTATTATCGAACTATTTTCATATAATTTTTTGTTTGATTTCATTTATTTACAGATGTGCTAATGTAATAAAATTGTATAATTAAACATTCCGATGATGATATCTATTATTGTAGTAGTCACTAGTCACTAAATCACTAATGAACAGCAATCAAAAATTATTATTTAAAATCATTTTAGTATTTTACCCTTGGTAACATACGTGCATAAAAAGAAAATATGCACAATATTAGAATATAAACATTTATCATCGATGTGCACTAGACTTAAGGTACTAATAAATAATATAAATAATTATTCCCGTAGATTATTAATGAAATATTAAAGTATAATCATCGAACACTCGATGTAATTTCTGTTTTTGATACTAACAATTCTGATTTACAATCAAAAATTATTTTACCGACAAGTTAGGTAATATGTTTGTTACTCTCGTTTATTATCGTACGAATTGTATGTATGCAATCTGTGATGATATTGTGAACATGTTATAAACTGTAAAACACGTTTTACTTTTAATTGTATTCATTATTACATATTTATAATTGCTTTATTTTTCAGATAAAATAAAATGGATGACTCTATTCAAAGTACTATTGTATTTTCTGACAGTATCTCTGACGCTGATGCATTACAGGATGTTAAAACTAAACCAAATTCTGATGACAATTTTTCTGACAGTATCTCTGATGCTGATGCATTACAGGATGTTAAAACTAAACCAAATTCTGATGACAATTTTTCTGACAGTATCTCTGACGCTGATGCATTACAGGATGTTAAAACTAAACCAAATTCTGATGACAATATTGTGATTTCTGAAATGTCTAATTGCAATGAGAATGAGAATTCTTTGTGTGATGTCAAAGTTGAAAATACGTCAACAATAAGTTATCAATATGAAACAGATAATGATTTACTTAACAACACAAAAATTGATGTGCATTCTTTCTTAGATGTATCTTTAATTTGTGAACAATATGAGAATTACAAGATTGGTGATATTGTTTGGGCTAAAATTGGAAGATATCCATATTGGCCAAGTGTTGTATGCAATGAACCAAATAAGGGAATTTATTTGAAAAAATCCAGTAAGCATTTTATATGTATATATACAAAATATCTATTTGTAATTGCAATCAATTTATGTAAATAGTTGGGTATATTTTTAATTTAAAGTTACTTTAAATAAATAATAATAATAATAAACAATTTCAGAAGAAAAAGGTAAATTGTTGCTACATGTTCGATTTTGTAATGATAAAGGTAGAAGAAGTTGGTCAAAAGATATAAAAAAATATTGTGGAAAATATGAATTAATTTCAAAATATCCTAATTGTTTAGTGAGTATTTATTTAAATGTATATTAACTTTTATACAACTATTTGAAAATTATAAATGTTTATAGTCTTATATAAAGAATTATAAGAAGTTAATGGAGACATGGAATTTAGCAGTCGAAGAAGCTGATAATTTGTTAAAATTTGATGGGTAATATTTTCAAATAAGACAATACTATATTTCAGTTTTAATATAATCTAAATATTAATTTTTCAGAGAAGAAAGAATGAAAGAATTTTGTAAAACATTTTGTAATTCGGATGATTTAACCCCATACACTTTCAATAACTCTTCTGAAAGTTCTGCTACTGTAAGTTCAATAATTTAAATAATTTATATTATATTAATTTTTCTTTTTCTAGGCCAATAAAGTTCGTACATATTCAAGGAAAAGATCTCTAACAGTTCCAGAACAAGATGACGATTTCAAAATATTTAAGACTGAATCTATTAATGGAAGTATTTCATCTAGATCAATTGACATTCCTTTACTTTCTAAATCAGATGATGCAGACAGTACTGTTTCTGATATTTCAATGAGTTATGTTTATATGGATGATATGGATTTAAAGATGAAACAGGAAAGTGCAAAAAAAAGAAGATCTACAAAAACGTATCCACCTAAAAGTTCTTTTACTGATAAATTTAATTTATCTGATTCTCCAGAGTATAATGATGACAAAAGTTCATTATCAGATAGTCCTGATCAGTTTATATCTACAACAACTTCTACTAATATTAGAACAATATCTAATCAGAGGAAACAAGAAATATGGTATAATAGATTATAAATCAATAATTATCTTAAGGTTACTGGTCGATTTATCGCCAAAAACTCCCTATTTTTTTTTCTTCAGTTAGATCAATGTTATGAAGTGATAAGAATTTTAAAAATTTATTTAAATTTACTATTTCAGTTCGGTCAGGCCACATTTTGAAATTTCATTTTTAATTTGGCATAAATAATATTTTGTCTTTGGAATTTTATTAAATTTTTTTCTTATATATTTATATAAATTGATAAAAGTTGCTTGGCAGATGTCAAGTAAACTTGTTGCTGAATTCAATTCTGTTTTCAAAAATGAAATTAGATCATTACTACCATTGATTTGAATACCATATAAATATATTATACCTCATACTAATACTCATTTACTTCTCACCCAACAACGGTGTGTAACACAAATAAAGATAGAAATTACCTATACACGAGTCCTATGAAACTATGGGTACACAAGAGTCTTTAGTATATGTGTATGTAGAGTTATATGAGTTTATAGATGGTGTGGATTGTATGGATGTAACTCTGTTCACAATAAGAAATGTAGTTGGAGGCGGGCAAGCGCTGTCCATTTGTTGAAACTGAGTGAAACTTTTGAGCTTTTACCGATACGCATCAAGCCTGATCAAATAATTGGCAAAGTGTATAAAACACATTTTAAATTATCTGTTAACATGTCTCATCAACAATAGACACTCCTGTTGACCACTATGTTTGAGATCTGTGCTTGTATTGATGTCACATTTTTGTGCAGAAGTTAAGCGTCAACTACATTTCATATTTTAAATAGAGTATAGATAGTACTGGCTGTTCAATTATTTTTTTTCTGTAATTAATTATAATTATGCAAAATTAATTGAAAAATAATTAATCATTTGATTAATCAAAATCTGATTAATTGAAATCCAATTAATTGATTAGTTGATTAATCAAAATAAATTTGTATTATTTAATGGATTTGTAATTTATTTATTAATAACTAAATAGAAGTTGAATTATATAGTAAAATCGTATTGAGGGTCATGAATGACAATCAGGCATGCAATAGAAAATAATATTAATTTTAATTGTTTGTTAAAATGTCATTTTCGACCAAAGTGAGAGTTACAACAATTGGCCTTTTAACCATCAAATTTATTATTCATTTCAAGAACAATTGACATGATGAATAATCAATTAATAACCGATTAATCGTTTTTAGTTATTACGTTAAAATAATCAAACAGCCTTAGATAGTACTATATTTACTTTGTAAACTGTAGTACTATATTTAGTATAATTTACTTTGAGAGGAAGATACTGATTAGTGCATTATGATTAAACAAAACAATGATATGCCAGTGTTTAGAGTACCATACTTAGATCACATACTATGGATGAAACCATCAAGTATTTTTCACGTATACCAATTAGAAGTCAAGATAACTATGGGATCTATTATTTATGCGCATGTGTGATCACTTATCAATCAATTTCTTAATACATTTTAATACTTTTGAAAATTATAAATGTAATCACAGATAATATGACTTTCAGCTGTATTCTCATCATAAAATATGATTATTGTATTGCGCATGTGCATAGCAGTCAGGTTCTATTGTTATGTTAGCTTCAAGAAATGTACGTAAAACTATCCGTAGTATATGTATATGATCTAAGGTGCCATATTTACTATACTAAAATGTGATGGAGAATGCAAACTATTCTTCAATTTTACCTAAAATTGATACCATTATTTTATGAAAAATAGTATAGTATAAGTATTTTTTTTTTTTTTTTTATTAGTTATTTTTGAGATATTTTACATAATTTTACTATTGAAATTTTATAAATTTACTTTATTACTATTATTACGTTTGATATGGAGTATAGTATTCAATTTATAATTTTTTTTGTAATTTTATTTTTAAATAACTAAACATATTTAATAATATTTACATGTTTAACTTAATAAAAAATTATATAATTGGTCAATGTATAGAAAATATTCTTAACATGCAAAATAAATAATTAAGTTTTAAACTTTGAGTCACAAACTTATAAATGTAGTTACGATCTTTTAAAGGAAATGGTTGATTGGCCATACGTTTCATTAATTTTATAAATAAAATACCTATCTGGTGTATTAAAATTAATTATACTTTTATAACTAATATAAAATATATTTTAGTTTTATTAAATATGCAGTGATATGTTTATTATTTATTTATTTTTATGTGTATAATTTAGTGCATTGGAATTCAAAAATAATAAAATTTCCCAACATTTTTCAAAAAGAATGTTAAGTCTTAGAAGGTACCATACTTTTATAATTATCAGTACTCAGTTTCTAATATTATACTCAATTATAATTTTTTTATATCTAAAGTAATGTATGATTGCAGTATTAAATCTGATAAAGAAACTTGTTCAAACAATAATGAAAATCAAATTAATTCAGCATTAAATTCACAAAGGTATAGTTTTTTTTGAATTTATACAAATTCAGCTTTTTATTATTGATATATAGAGTATAATTATAATAAATATTAATGTGTATTTTATAGTTCATCTGATATTAAGAAAGTTGTAGCAAAAAGAGGACAAAGCAGTAAAGAATCAACTAGTACAAGGTAAATTTCATAATTAAATATTTTATTTATAGTTTATTTATTAAATTTTAATAGAAGATACCAGTAGTTTTACTTCATTTAAACAGAAATTTATATTTTTCAAATCTCATTTAATATAGTCAATTTCTAAACTTTATTGAATATTGCCAATATGTATAGAATATTGTATACCTGTGGCATAAATAGATAAAACATACCAGAAATACAAAAATTATTTTAATTTTCCTACTTATTTTCCTACTTAACCCCAAAAATACAATTCATAGTATTTCAATAAAAATATACAATTTAGTTTTTTTTTATTGTATATGGCATGGTATTGGTGTACAAAAACAAAAAGTAATAACGAAATACAATAAAATAAACTAATAAATAAATAAAAAACAAAGCTACAATGTAACAACTATAAAATGTTATGACGAGGTTACATAGCCAATCTAGCGCTTCCTCATCGCCTTTATGTAGACCTAATATTTTTCCACTGAACTTTGTTTTTGGGCATTCCTCAGTAATGTGCCTAATTGTTTGGATCTGATCACAGTTACAGATCGGAGAGTTCACCATTCCCTATTTGCAAACATGTTAAGTATTCAAATATAAGTATTTGAATATTAATATTCGAATACTTTTGGAATACAAAATATCTGAAGTGTTTTAAATACTTTCAAAATACATATTTTAGGTATTCGCATTAGAAAATACATAATACTATTTTTCAAGCACAATATAGTATTATACTACTTAGTACATCATACCCATAAAAGATAAAACTATAAAAGTACTATTTTTATGTTAAAAATGTATTTATACAAAAACTGAAATTATAGGAATGAACATATGATCATGACTTTTGAGTTTATTTTATTGTTTATGACAAACAAAATTTTGTTTTCTATAATTATAATATTATAATTTATAATCTTTAGGTTAGGTAGGACATTAGGTAAATATTGCATATTGTTATACTCCATTTCGATAATACAAATTTTTAATGGTTAAAATTATTGTTATTTGATAATAATATTAATAAATGATGCATAGACCAAATAAGAGCGAGTTACTATATTTATCTATAAATTTATCAATTCAATTCAACCTATTATTGTTATTGTGTGTCGATGGCGCTTATATACTAAAATAGTAATTAAAAATATATTTTAATGTAAATTATATTAATTATGTGATTTAGATACCAGATAATACCTACAGTAGAAAACCTACTATAGTAATATAGTTTCTATTAATTAATTTTAAATGCTTCCTTATTACATGTAGTTCTAACTATATAAAAAATAATGATTAAAGAAATAAAGAGTTAAAATTTAATTGTGTACTAATAATTATAAATGGGTAGCTAAGTGGATAATGACTAAAGTATTCTTAAGTATTTGGAATACTTAAAAATAGTATCTATATTTGTATTCAAATACATTTAATAAAATATATTTGAATATGTATTCTGAATACAATTATTTTATAGTATTTAAATACGTATTTGAAATACAAAATAAAAGTATTCTTAACATGTATGCCCATTTGTACATCAGATAATTGCACCTTCCCTGTCCAGTTCTTACGCGGTTAAGGGCAGTCCATGCTATGGGAAATACGAAACCTGAAACTAATTGGGTTGGATCACTTATCAGGTGGTTAAATGGTACTTCAATTATTAAAAATGGTACATCCTTCCAATGTGAATTCCATAAGTCCCTTCTGTATTTGTACTATTTTTTTAATGTCCATATAAGATTTCTGGATTTCAGTCTTGTTTGGTGCATTATGCAAGTCATCATAGGTGAAAGGTTTGGAGAGTTTTGTATTTTCTTAATCATCTTTAGCGCTGCTCTGTGCCTGTGCACTTCTGGTGGGGTTATATATGAGAGCACTGGTTAGGCTCTAACCAGTTCTAACTTGGTTGAATTGACACATCCTGATATAATTCTTAGTGTGAGTGCTCCTAGCCCATACTGGGTCACGAAATTCTGTAATGCTGTAAACTAATGCCAAGGATGAAATTCGTAGGACATTCGCCCTACATCCCCAACTTGTTCCAGCCAATTTGCTGATATTTTTTTGTGTTTTCAACTTGTCTTTTACCTCTTCCAGGTCTTGTTTAAAAGTTAATGATCTGTCAAACTTGATGCCTAGGTACTTTGGTGCATTTTCAGTTAGTATAGAATTACCATCCACTAAGAGATTTATTTTCCTGTTCGCTTCTCTGTTACAATGGATACTGATTTACTCGGGTCGAGAGTAAGATGCCAGGATTTAAAGAAAGCGTGCACTTTAGCTATGTCCTGGTTCTATATTTTCGACTTTGAATGTTTCCGCTTGGGCTACTAAACCCACGTCATTTGTGTAAATAACTTTCCTTGATATAGTGCTTGTTATATTGGTTGTATAGACATTGAATAAAATATTGGAGGACAGCCATGAGAGAGACCATTCTGGAGGTATTTGTATTTGCTTACATTTCCATTTAAACATAGATTCAATGAGCCTGAGGGTCATTTTGCAATTCAAGATGTTTGCTAACTTTAGGAATAACCCACACTTCCAGACCATATCATATGCACAGGTCAAATCTAGGAATACTGCTCCCGATTTCTTTCTTTCCAGAAAACTATTTTCGATATGTCACCATCGACAATACTTGTTCATAGCACAATTTAGTTAATTAATTTAAATACATAATGCTATATATATATAACATATATATATGTAGTATAGTTTAATAGTATTTTGTTTTTAGGGGGTCAAAATTGTATGTTTGAACCTTTAGAAATATATTGAAAGGTACAAAGCCACCTCTGTGCCTTTATATTTATGTATGATTTATTAAAATTATTTCAAGTATTTTTTAAAATTGTAATTTTTATAATTCAATAAATTTTATATTTATTATATTTAAAATGATTATTTAATCAGATGTTAGTAATAAACAACCATGTCAGTCCTGATGATTATCATCAAATTAAAACTTGATACTGTGATGTCTTCTCTTATGAAATATAATTTATGTATTTTCAATGATAAATATATCATATAATATATAATAGTAAAAAAATATTATATAATGTTACAATTTAAGTAAATATATCAATCTAGGTTTCTTAATGATACCTAAAATAATATTATTTTTTACAGAAAGTGTCTGAAAAATTTGCAATTTTATATTGATTATAAATATTTTAAATATTCTACAGTTAAAATACTTAATTACACATATAAATTAATAAAAATATTTTGTTTTACAGTAAGTCTACTACTGTTAAAAGTGAAAGTAGTCCAGAACCAGATACAACAGAAAGTGAAGCATCATCTAAAAATGAAACATGTATTTCTCTTTTCTTAGCTAGTAAAAAAAGCAAAAAACTTTTTATAAAAACTTTAAAAAGAGCCTGTGTTGTTTGTAAAAATATTGAAAATACAATTAAATGTTCAGGACCATGTCAAAGTTATTTTCACGAAGAATGTTTTGATAAAAGTCACGAAAGATATCATAAAAGTGAACCAAAAAATAAAATTAAGAAACCACATAGTCGCCGTAAAAGACGATATTCAAAAGTTTCTCATAAAAAGAAAGAAGCTTCTAGTGTCCCTAAAATTATGAAAAATGATAATGAGAATATTGATAAAGTACATAAACAAGATGATTTTATAGAGCAAAGTTCAGACCATGCTAATGTAGAAAATAAGTTGCAAGATGAACCAAAGCCAGATAATTCATCTAAGAGTATAAATTGTATTTATACTGATAATGAAAATACCTCAGGATTAAGTGAATTGGAAAGTGTGAATAAAGATTCAATTCCAGATATAAATACGTGTTCAGGAGATGAAAAAAATGTTAATAATTTAATTGGGTCGCAAAATATATCTATAACTAATGATAAAACAACTAATGGTGATCTAAAATATATGTGTAGTTTATGTAAAGCAAACAAACTAAACTGTTTTTCATGTGGTTTAGAAATTGATGATCTTGGACAAAAAATTATTTGTAAAATATGTAAGTTGAACAATAGTGTTAGTGATATTCATTTTAATTTTCTTTAAGGAAGATGATATTGGTTAATTAAAAACTTATAATATAAAGATAATTTAATATTTATTAAAAAATAATATACATTTATTTTATATTATCACTGTATTTTTATTGAAACTATTCAGAACTGATGGATTAAATAATTTACTAATAATATAAAATAAAGACATGCATTTTCATGTTAAATAATATTTTATTCATAAATATATAATTTTATATTCCATAAATCAGAATCTTTTATTATCAAAAATATATATAATTAAATTTATCATTATTATATATATATATATATGTTAATAGTTTATACTAAGATTAAAATAAATCATATTTAAATGTGACAATTATTTTTAGCTAGTTGTGGAAAATGTTATCATGAAAAATGTTTAGACGAATGGCCACAGTGTCAGTGGATACAAAGTTCAAGGAATAATGTTCGATGTATAATATGTCCACATCATGTTTGTCATTTATGTATTTCTGATAATCCTAAAAGTTCATGTAGAACTCATTTTCCACCTGAAAAATTGATACGATGTATTAAATGTCCAACTGCATATCATAGAAGTAATAATTATTTTAAATAATGTGTACTTAACTAAATATTATTTGATTTGTGTAGGTGAATACTGTTTACCAGCTGGGAGTCAAGTGTTAACAAGCAGTGATATTTTTTGTAGCAGACATTTTGAACCTTTGAAAGAACAAAATTATCATTTTAATGCTACCTGGTGCTTTATTTGCACATTAGGTGAGTATTTAAATAAATTCTTAACATTTTTGCGATAATTTTTGGTTATCATTAATTGAACAATTAATATAATTAGGAGGTGCATTAATTTGCTGTGATTTATGTCCATCTTCATTCCATATTGAATGTTTAAATCAGAATCCATCAGAATTTATAGGAGGTTACACTTGTGAAGAATGCCAAACTGGACGATATCCTTTATATGGGGAAATTATGTGGGTTAAAATAGGCACATATAGGTAAGATACAAATTTTATATACATTTTATGTATTTAAAAGTTTATGATAATATGTAGTAATATATGCATATTATACTTACAAAAAATGACCTTAAATATAAAAAATAATTATATATGAAGTATGTCCAGGAAGTAAGTTTTGTTTTCTATATTACGTTTGTGATGTTATTTCAATTACATTCATTACTGATTATTTTGTTAACTTATTTGGGATATTTTAAAACCATTTCAAGACTATTTAGTATACATACAACATATATGTACAATATATGTATGGATAAATTAATAGAGAATACCGTCACATTGAGTTATGATTGATTTTTTAAATGCAAGGAATACCAAACCAGTTCATAATCAAATTTGTAAAGTTAATGGAGAAAATTTGATGAGTGATTCAATGGTAAGGAGATGGGTGCAACTTTTCAATGAAGGCCATATACATTTTTACGATGAAGAACAAACTGGGTCATCGACTTTAGTTAATGATGTTTTGGTGCAAGAACTTGAAAAAAATTCATGAAAACAGAAGATTCACTATAATGACATTATCAATATATTTCTCTCAAATTTCTCATTATTTTTTTTTTATAAAATTGAATTTTTGAAAATTGAAAATAGTTGAAAAATAGAGTAGTAAATGTAATTTATTTTTAAATTTACACTTACATGTTTTTATTCTTAACAGAACTTACTTTCTGGATGTACCTTGTAATCCTTGTATTATATATAATACTATATTAATTTCAGAACATTTATAATAAATAATATATTAATGGAAATATGTTAAAACTTTTTATAGGTGGTGGCCAGCTCAAATTATTTTTCCAGATCAAGTTCCTGATAGTGTTAATGCAATAGCACATTGTAATGGACAATTCGCTGTACGTTTTTTTGGATCATACGATTATTATTGGGTGAATCGTGGCAGAGTATTTAATTTTCATGAAGGGGTAATTATAATAATTATTTATAAATGTATTTAGATAAAAACTAAATGTAAATAAGTTAATTATTTTTATGTAACATATAACATAATAGGAAAATAGTTTTTTTTTTACTATAGTTTATTATTAAAATTATTTTTTAATAAAATTTAATAGTGTATGAAACTAAATAAATTACATTTTTAAAAACATTACATTGTATACTGGAAAATTAACAAAATGTAATTTTCTGTTCTTATTTTTCATATTTCATAAACCATAATTGCTACTTTTTATGATTAAATATTAAGATGATACTTACAATTTTATAACATTTATAATATAAATTATATTGAATAATAGAATTGGTTTAAATATGTAATGATTATTATTATTATAATTCTAAGTATTTCCAAAAAAGTAATCTTAGTTGATTTTATAAATATTATGTTTAATATGTAAATTAGTGTTTTTCTCAAATTAATTATGTACATAAATAAAATATTAAAAGATAATTAATAAATTTAAGGTATATGATATTGATTAGTTATTAATTAGTTATTTAAAATTTATTTTAGGATGATGAGAATATTTTGAAAAAAAATACAATGAAGGGTTTAGATCAAGTTTTTCAAGATGCTATTATAGAAGCAGCTCAAGCTCATAATGCATATATATTAGCGAAGGAAAAAAATGATGCTATAGTATCAAATCAATCTTCAACAGTATGTTAATCAACTAATAATAATGATAATTTATGGTCTTGTTAAATAATGTTATGTTTATTTTTTACTTTAGAAGCCACCAAAATTTTCTAGAATTAAATTCAATAGACCTTTTGGTAATGTTAAAAGTGTGGAATGTGATATTACTACCATGACTCCTTGTGAATGTGATCCAACTAAACCAGACCCATGTGGACCTAGTTCAGATTGTATAAATAGGTATTAGATTAAAATTAATTTAATACTACAGTTTATTATATAAAATTTACTTATAGAATGCTTATGTTTGAATGTCATCCACGAATATGCCCTGCTGGAGATAAATGTAATAATCAAAGATTTGAAAAATTGTTATACCCATCCATGGTTCCATTTTTAACAAAAGGCAGAGGTTGGGGTCTTAAAACATTAGAAGACATACAAGAAGGTTTGAAAATATAACAATTTTATTTAATGTTAATAATTAATTATAATAAAAATTATGATTATAGGAACATTTGTAATTGAGTATGTTGGTGAAGTTATTGATGAAGAAGAATTTCAAAGAAGATGCTTAGAAATGCATCAACGAAATGAACAAAATTACTATTTTTTGACCATAGATAATTCTAGAATGATAGATGCTGGTCCAAAAGGAAATTTATCTAGGTAGAAATAAATGTAATAATTTATTAGGTTTAAATTACATGTTTGCAAGTGATAGTTTAGTCAATGAAATTATACATTATGAAAGCTTTTACCTAGTTTTATGATCAATTTACATTGAATTTATTTTTATAATAGATTTATGAACCATTCATGTGAACCGAATTGCGTATCACAGAAATGGACTGTGAATGGAGATACTAGAATTGGACTTTTTGCTTTACATGACATTCCAGCTGGTACAGAGTTAGTATTTGATTACCGTTTGCAAAGTTGCTCAGAAGTAGTTAAAAAACCGTGTCAATGTGGAGCTGCTAGATGTTCTAAATTTATTGGAGTCAAAGTGGTAATTATTTTTATAAATTTGTACATGCCACAATAATATGATGATTGTTGAATGTGTTCTCATTATTTTTTTTAAATAATTTCATAGGAAGAAGAAAAAAAGAAAGTTGTTTTGATTAATGATTCTGATAAATCTAAGACATCTACAAAAAATAAACGAAAGCCATTAAAACTAAAGGTAATTTTCCATAAGTTTAAATATTGTTAAGTTTATATATAATTTAAATTATATCTTATTTAATTTAATTTCTTAGGATAATGTTTCTGATCCTGATAAACCTAAATTATCCAATGTAACGAACAATGATCAAAACATTTCTATTATAGAAAATGAGGTAATAATATAATTTTACTTATATTATTAAATTTAGAATTTATATAAAAATAATAAATGCATATTTAAAATAGATTGATTCGTCAAGTATTGATGTCTCATAAAAGCTGAAAAATAAAGTGCCTATTGGTACAATATATTATTCACCTAAAGAATGTATATGCAATATAAAATTAATATGTTCTTTTATATTTACTTAAAAAAAAAAAATTGTTATTGTAGAATGAAAATTCTGAATCCTTGGAAAACCATACTGTACAAACAAAAAAAACTAAAAATTCAACTAGGAATAGCAGCAATATGACCAAAGTATGTAACCAAACAAACAATTAAGAAATTCACATTGTAATTATAAATTTAGTAATAATTGTCATAGTTTTTAATTATTATTATTATTTTTTTTTTTTTACAATATTTTCTGGTACTGACTATTGTACCGAACAAAATAATGATTATTAATAATTAATTTAATGTCATTACATTAAATATATTGTTTTTTATTATTAGAACTTAATTTTTTTATATATTTAATTTAATATAATTTTTTTATTAATTTTTTTTAATTTATTTATTATTTATATGGTGGTATTTAGTAAGCCTGTAAAATATCCACCACCTTTTAATTTCCTTTTTATTTAAAATATGATTCTCATAAAATATTTTCCTTATCTAATTCAAAGTTTTATATTAAACAGAAAAAAAATATATTCCCTTGTTTATGAAGTTAAGTTAATAAATAAACTTATAAATATTGTGAATGATATTAATAAATATTTTATCTCTATTCCCATTTTTTATAAAATACTTTTTAAATAATATGATAATTGCATAAATATGAATTTACATAAATGGTGTTATAATAGACTTTAATTATAGTATAATTATTTGATCTGTAGAATCAAATATTTTGTACATACTAGCCATGTTATAAACATGTTTAAATGCACATTATTCTCAAATGAACAATTAAGTAAATTCATATTAATATAAATACAGTTAGAGTAAGTTCATTTATCAACAATACACACAATGTTATAACTTATAATTTATAATATGATGACTTAAAATAACCTTTATATGATTAATAATAGTATATTAGTATCTAATATCTTATTTACACTTATAAAGTATTATGTGGATATAGTCATTATTTATTTATATCCTTTTAAAAAATTGAAGATTTTCAACTAAGAAAGTAAATAGTAGTATAACATTTATTTAATGACAAACAAAAAAATGTATTCATTTTAATATTTAATTTATAAAGTAATAATTAAATTAATATTATTAGTTATATTATTTTTAGTTGTATGCTTTTAACTTTTTTACTTTCAAAATTTCATGAAGTATAGATTAGTTTTTGTGTAAAAGGAATGTTTTATTAAGATCAAGTATTTAACTTTATTTTTGATTAATTGATTTATTTTTGAAATTTATAAATACTAGAATTTAGAATAGTAATTGTATATAACTATTTTAAATATAATATAATTTACTATAGAGATATAATACTTAATTGTTTTTAGTTGGATTTAAGTAATTAAAAAAAAAAATTCTAATTATTTAAGTTATTTATTTTATCTTTCTAGTCATTGTATAAATTTTTTATATTTACCAATATAATTCAGGTTTTTTCTAAAATTAATATATGTATAATATAATATAATATAATAGCTATAATATGTAACTATATTAACTTATATTCATAATCAAGATAATGTACCTAACCACATATAGTTTCTGTTCTATATTTCTCATATAGTAGTCATTTTTAAAAACTATTAATAGTTTAAAAGTATGTCACTAATTTATAAAAAGGATTTAAGTCATTATTTATCGATTTGTAAAATTACATTTCTTTTCTATTTAATAATTAGTTCTATAATAATTTTTAATTTTATTAACGCCACATTCTATATTTACTAAAAATTATAATAGGAGGTGAAAGTTTTATAGTGAAAGTATTTATACAATACAAATATCTCAAGGCTTGATTATTATACGTTTTTATATTTTTATTTCATACATGAGTGTCTTAATTTAATGGATCTTTAATATTTTCTTTAATAATTTTTTTTACAATTAAAGTTATAATTTTATATATTTATAATACATTTTATCTATAATGTAACATTATATTAAATATGTTTATATAATAGTAAATTTAGATAAAAAAAAAAAAAAAAAAAAAAATGTTTTAAAAACTTATTAATAAGTAATAACCTTCTATTTAATAAAAGTTTATATATTTTAAATATACATTAATATTTTTATAACTTATACAATAAAGCTATAACCATGCAATTTTAAAATATAAGAGACAGATATTTTAAATTAAATTATTTGAATAATTTTTATAATAATTGCTGTATAATATAACATTTCTTAATTCTATTCACTCATATCTTGAAACCAAAATTATTAATAAATAATGATTTGGATGAATAAGGTTAAGTTATTATGGTAATATGTAGTTTAATATGTTATTAGTTACTATTAATGGTTTATTGTAAGTGTGTATGTATATTATTTTTAGGATGATGTTATTAATTCCCTGGAATCAGAAGAAACTAATAAATCAAGTCAAAAATTAAGTTTGTCTATCTTTCCTTCAAGAAAACGGTTAATAAAAGTATGATTTTTCATTTTATAAGATAAATAATTAAATTTCACAATTTTTTCATATTGTTTTTAATTATTATTGACAAAAACCCATCTTTTATAGTTTATATAAAATATTTAGTATAAGTATGTTTTATTATAACTAAACACATTACACATTATTGAATATTTGTTTGTATACCATGTATGTAACATTGTAATTTATTATTATTTTAATTGTAACTTTCTATCAACACATTGTTTATATTTTATATTGCTTTATAATCTCAACAAAAAAAGTACGAGTACAATTATAATTTTTAATAACATTATATAAAGTATTTTAATTTTGATTTGCTTCATTTATAACCTATTTCATTGTATATTATTAGGTTTTCCATTTTATTAAATAAATATATATTCATCATTCTTATATTATTAAAAGAAAACTAGCTTTTGTAAATTGAATTATAGTTTATTCATTTCCAATTATATTCATATATATATCATACACATATATACATATATTTTCACTAACCTTAATGATATTTTAAGGATGTAAAAGGTAAAGTTAACTGGTTATAAACATAAAATTGGTTATTCATTAATATATATATATAATATATATATATATTTCAAATTTAATGTACTGTGTAGAACAAAGAAAAATATAACCAATTTTATTTATAATTTATTATTACTTCAGGTTTTATGTGATTTTCATGATTTTAGGATAATGCCTCAAATTCAGATTCAGTTAAAATAAGAAAAAAACAGAAATTCAAAAATTACAAAAAGGTAAGTAGCAGCATTTACCTAATAGAATATATTATTTTTCATTTTCAATTGTGTTTATTCCATAATGCATTTATTTTGATAGTTAAATCATTTTTATGAATTATTTATTTAAATTTTAAAATATAAATAGTATTTTTAAATTCTATGTTAAAATATATGTAATTAAATGAATTATTAGTATCAAAACACTAAAATGTTGTGTAATTCTTCTGTTGAAATAATAAAAAACATTTACATATCATAATATTATAACATATATTAGTAGTCATAAATCATATTAATTTTTCTTTTTAGAAGAATGTAATTAAAACTATACCAATGTCTGTAAATTCTTCTGAACTATCAAAATCTACTCAATCATCTGAAAAAATTGTAAGTGTTAAAATTTACATTACATATACTTAAAAATTTTACTAAATTAATTTTATTTAATATTAGAGTCATTTGGGTTTAAAACATGTTAAAACAACACGTAAATTTACTAAGGATCTTATGAAGACTGAAAAAAACAATGAAGTATTAAAAAATGTAAGCATATTTAATTATTTTCCATATTAAAATTTCTACATCTAAAACTATAACTTTTTTTAAGAAGTATAACAAATTTTAATCATTTCATTTTTATTACATATTAAAGTTGTTTATTATTAATATGATTTTAAGAAGTATTTTCATTTCTTATATTTTGTTTGCCAGACCAGTAAAATAAATAAAAACGAATCTTGTAGATCTCAAGAAAAAATAAGGCATAGTTTAACTAGATTGGCAAAAAGTAGACATTCATTTTTATCTAAAGTAAGTTTAAAGAATTTTAATATACTTGTTAAATTCAAATATTTTTTTGGATGATTTATAATTTTTTAATTGGTTAGTGGTTTAGTTGTATACAAATTTATTCTAAATATTTGATCAAATTTTACAATAAATTAATGCATTGATTCATTGATTAAAATTTTTTAATTATATAAAATTACTTATGTATTAGTGTCATCATTATTTATTTTATAAAACTAAGACAAGTTAGTTTTGCTTGGGCTTTTTAGTTTTTATCAAAATACAATTTTAATAATTAATATAGAATTAAATATAATTCTACGCAAATTATATGTTATTTCATATTTGTATTTTATTGGGAAAAAATTAAAAATATTAAAAGGTAAATTTCTATTATATATATATATATATTTTTTTTTTTATTAATTATCCCAGGTAACAAAACTATATTTGGATTGTAATATCATAAATATCAAATTTTACATGTCATATAAATTGTACCTATGTTATATGTTTATTGTTCATAAGTTAATTTCCATGACAATTGACTATCTCAAAACTGGGGCATGCTATTTGCCAACCCTATATTAATATTATATAAAATTATTACTAAATTGCATTTGTAAAAATTATGCAAAATTTTATCTATAAAATCTATTTAATTTCATTTTTTTGAATATATATTGCAATATATATATTAGTTTTATTATTATTATTATTATTATTATTATTATTATTATTATTATTATT
>JAIUCT010000133.1:455244-467088 GCA_021307375.1 Tetraneura akinire | reverse complement strand
TTATTATTATTATTATTATTATTATTATTATTATTATTATTATTATTCAATTAGGATACCATTGAACGGTCTATTATGCCAAAAATAAAATTATCTAAAGAAAAAAAAGAAAAGATAAAAATAACAAAATCAAAAGCCAAATTTGAAGAAATACCTTTAGTAAAAACTGTTTTAGTACAAAAAAAACAAATAAACAAACACAATTTACTTTCTAAATCATATTACAAAAATGATTCATGTTTTATTTGTGGCAAAGGTCATGCAGAACTATCTTGCAAAAACAAAAAGTGTCCTAGAGTTTTTCATTTAAGTTGTATGAATAAATCTAAAATTGTCAAATGTAAGTCATATTAATCATCAATATAATTTTAATCATAAACATGCATTTTCATATAACTTATCTATACTTTCATATAATTTTAGCTGGATTTATTTGTCCTTCTCATTATTGTTCTGTTTGTAAGAAACGAAAAGTAGTGGCTAAATGTAAATTTTGTTTAGAATCTTTTTGCACTACACATGTTAAAGGCAATATATTTAAAGATCCATTGGGGAATGGAATGCTGTGCATCACTCATCATCCCGATAAAGTAAATTAATTATTATTTATTTATTTACAGTTTATGTTACATAAAAATTAAAAATAAATTGCATTTACTATTAATTTGTTATTTATTTTATTTATATAGAAATTGGTACCAATTGTCTGTAATTCAATAACTCCAAGCATAGATATTATGAGTACAGCAAATGTTTCCAATAAAAATGACAAATCTGTAGATTTTATAGATACAAATATTGATTATATGATGACCGAAGATTTATCAAATATGGTCGAAGATCAATTTAATTCAGATAAAATGCATGAAGATAAATACTCATTAACTCGGGTGATCAAAGATGAATGTGATCGCGAGTATATACATATTGGTGGATTTAATGTGTGTAATATGTCTGATTTAATAACAGATCAAGAAGAGAGCTATAGAGCACCTGTTGATACAGATGGTGATCTGTTCAAGCCATCATCTGCTAATGTTGTTATTGATATAGATTCAGCATCAGCATTGTATCAGTCTACTAATAATCTACAATTAGTATCCATTGCTACTGATAATAAAGATAACCATGATTATGCGAACGTACATTTCATACCGGATCATGTCAATTCATCTAAAAATAAATGGCTAGCAACTGAACCTTAAATACTTTTACACACTTAACCCTGTTAATTGTATTTTTTATTTATAAAATTATTTATTTATTTATTTTATTTTTTTAGTTACTTTATTATTACTGGTTATTATTAATAATTTCAGTTGTTTTATTATTATGATTTTTGATAGTTATTTAGACGATGTATTTTTTTCTTATATAAAAACTAATCAAAACTTTACCATGCATATTGACGTTTAATATTATTATTAAGTTTTACCACATGAGATTATTGTTTTAAATATATATAATAAAATGTAAGTTAAATAATGTATTTTGTTTGATTGGGTATTATATTAAAAGTGAGTTCATTGTTGAATGTTTTATTGTTATTTATTATAATAAAACAATTAAATTTATATATATATATATATAAAAACATATGTAATATACTATATATATTTGCTATTTTTGAGATATAAATAAAATATATTACTATATTATAATCAATAGAAATTTACTGTTGTAATTGTTCTATTGTATAACAATTATTTACATTCCAGAAAATAATTATAGTATTTATAATTAAAAAATTGAAATGAGTAAACTAATTACATTTGTACAAATAGGTATAGAAAAATAATAGTCATTATTTGCAAGCATAAATAACTAGTCAACAAGTATATTATGTATAATAAATTTTTAATTTGTTTACTATTAATTAAAAAGAAATATTACAAAATAATAGGATGTTGTATTTATATATTTTTAATTTGTAATATTCTACAGCATCTCAGATTCTTAGGTGGTAGTATTAGATAATAAAACATAAACAAATTGACAGAACCCTTTGATATGTTTTTCTTTCATGAAGATTGAAGGCTATTTGAAAAACATAATGCATAATATTGTGAAATAAATAAAAATCATGGCCATTGTTTGTTGTCAAATAATATGGAGGTATTCCAGCTAGCAATTTGATTCCTTGGTCGGACTTCTGTCCCATTCTCAAATCCTGTGTCAATCGTCTATGGACTAATTCCTTCAATACTCTACCTCCCAACTATGCCATTTGGTACAGAAATATTAACACCAGCATTCCATCCAAGCCGTGGTTCTCCAGCCTAAATTTATCTCGAAAAGTAATTAGTTCTTTTTCCCGCCTTCGTTTCGGTCACTCTTTACTTCCCTCACATTCCTTCAAACTTTCCTTAAACGACTCGCCTCTCTGTATTTTTCCTCACAATCCAGCGGTTCGCGATTTTAATCACATTTTGTTTGACTGCCCTTTCTTGTCGGCAGATCGTTCTCGCTTCCTTTCCCTCCTTCGCTCTCTTAACATCACACCCGACGATCGCCATTTACTTTCCTCAAAGTATGTTACTGCCGTTACCGCCACAATTTCATTCATTCTGAATTCTGGGTTGCTTATATAACCATAACCTAACCTAACCTATAGCATGTACACATAATTGTCGAAATTAATTGTAAATTACAAAATTTCAATAAAAAAAAAAAAAAATATGGACGTACCTATATGAATTATTATCGCCTTTTCTTATATACCTAAACCTAACATTGTGTTTGTTTTTTATATAAATTTACTTTTGACTTTCATATCTATTTTTCTATTGAAATAAAACTAGAAAATTGTCAAATAATTAATAAAAAGATAAGATTAGCCAAACCTCTCATTTTGGTAAATTTATACCCATAAGTCCATAAGCAAAACTAGACCATTTCATTTGAACAGCCCAAAATTATATATTTTAAGGTGTTTATACAATAATCATAGAGAATTAGAAATATATTATGAATTAACATTTTATTAAACTTGAATTATTTATATTTATTTTTTGAATCTCACATCTATATAAATAATAATATGATACTATGATTTTTATACGAATACGGTCATATTTTATCTTATTTCAATATTTGTATATATAGAAATTTGTTAACATTTGGGTCAGGCCTTGCCTATGTTTATACCCAAATGTAGACTGGAGTGTATCAAAATTTACTTGAATTTTATATTTTATTATTTCTAAAATGTCCTATGCAGCCATGCAGGTCGAAAATTAAATTATATCATTTTCATTTTTCTCAAATCCAAATAAAGTAATACGTTCGTAATCAATTGTTAACGTAAATTAACATCCTAACAGCATATATAAATTATATTATAAATAAATTTTAGTAATAAATAGTAATTAGTAATGGATAGTGTCATAGTGACGTTGACGTAATTATAATGTAATATAATATTTGTACTTTTTAGTACTTATTGAAATGTTTTAAGTTGTGCTTTGTATGCAAATGCAGGCAAACAGAAAAAATTAATTTCTTCTTGGGGTATCAAAAAATGAATGTAGGAATAGAAAAACGGTGAATTTTTTTTCTGTATCTAATTTTAGTTACATTTTAATAAATATTAAATAAAATATTAATTTTTCATAGTATGTTTTGTTTTATTTATTTATTTTTTGCTACAATAATATTTATAAATGTTACTATACACCTAACTAATTGCACAAAAAAATAGCCGTTGAACAAAGCATTAAATAATTTCATTACAAATAAAAACTCTTTATTGTTAAATACTATTAAATAATAATTATTTAGTTACAGTGAACTGGGAATGTTTGGCCGTGGCCGTTGTTACCCGATACTACCTAATACTTTTAAAATAGAATATAATATTGTATAAGGTCACGACGCCACGTGTGTTATTATATTTTTATTTTAAGTGAAAAATCAAACAAATTATTTATCGATTGTAAGAAATAAGATTAATGTAGTTTAAAAATATAATACGCTTGGGGTCGTACCACTCATACCGTTTGTCGACGATTAGGAAACATTGTTTGAAAATTGATTATCAACTTTTTATTCACAAAAGTGAGTTATATGTCGTAAAAAATATTATGCCATTATAAATACGATACTATTTTTTAAAATTTAAATTACAGTTTTGTATCAATATTCAATATAATATAATAAATTAACATTAGCATAATCACAAAAAAAGAGTTGTACCATGTACCTACTGCTGTGGAAGGAATACAGATGTCAAGAGGATAATGTTGAATTTTAATTTTTTGATTAAAATTTGATTGCAATTTTCAGTTTCCGTAAAAAATGCCTATTTTCGTCATTTTTTACGGGATAAGTTGAGAAATTCAAAAATTGACCCTAATAAAGTACCTACCAACAGTACCAACTAATGTCTACATCTACTTTCCTACCGGAATCACGTTAGGTATTTGTGAAAATCGGAACATTATTTCAACCTTTGGGTCAGAAAGTGTTTACATACATAACAGAAAAAAATTGCACGCACATCATTGTAAAACCAATACATTTTTCGCTTCGCTGATAATTTAAAATATCCTTCGGGGCGTCTAAATCTAAAATGTTTTAAAAATTGATGTTATTTTATTTATAGTAAAGTTTGGGAACCTATAATTTAGTCACTAGATCCTAGTCAATTTATAATAATAGATGTACGAGTATGGACTATGGAGTATGAGCATAAAGCGTGAAATAACGTCTTTCGGACAGATGTAGATTTTTTGAAGTCGTAGTTGTCTTACGAGTTACGTCTGCGTAAAATGTTATTTCGAATACCTGTCATCTCGTTTTTCGTTTTATATAGGTACCTTGTTGAGCTGTTTTTACGATAATTATTACGAATTTATGATTTTTAATAATATTCGTTTCCGACGACGGTCACTTAACGCTTCGACCGGTATTTCGATATTTAATCGATTTCTCGTGTCCGTTCCACGAGAAAATAATAAGTACCTACTTACTACGGATAACGTATTAACGTGTTAAATTAAATTGTTTAATGGACGTTATCGGTCGACCGAACAGAATAGTAAGAAAATAGGTACATACTACATAGTACATATTAATAAAACAATAAACAAATAATATGGGCTTACGTCAATCGGGTAAAGTCTAAACGGAACGAACGATAACCTTTCCCGAAATCACGTCTTTATTATTTGATCGTAGTCGTATCGATTCAAAAATAATACATTCGTCGTTTCGTTTTCGTTACGATTGTCGATTAAAAGAAAAAAAAAATCATAATTAATAAAATGTTAGGCGCCTCATGAAATGGTTCATTAACAAAATTAAACCATACAGAACGTTTCGGTTATTTTGTTAATTCTACAAAGAATAAATTACAAATCGTTTTGAGAATGTTTTTTTTTTTATACGTTCCGTTCACGATAATTACTTATTTAATTCAATGTCAATTTGTCAATTTGATTACGAATAATAAATGTTCGAACTTTCGAACTTTTGATCGTGGAACGTACTTGGAAAAGGATAAAAAAATTGTCCTCCAATTGACTGTGCGGGGGCGGGAGATCATAAAATATAAATTTTAATATCCTAAAGCCTAAACCTAATATGAAACGTACTATTAAATTTTGTATTCGTATTATATCATTGAACTGAAAAACGAGAGCGTACGTACTTTTACTTTCGCTCGATTGCGATTAGCGTTTAATGTTTTGTGCTGCGCGGCGCGCGCGCTTGTTTTAATTATTTTTTGTTATCACGCCTGCCATTATCATTATTTTGCGGTTAAATCGGAGAGTGCAAACCGCAATAATTATTATATTTTTTTTAATAAACAATGATCACGACAACACTAATGGTGAAAAAAAAACGTAATATGGACGATTAATGCGTTTTTTCGTGTCGTCGCACCACCACTTACTGTTCTGACTTTTGAGGTCATACCCTTGTTTGCGCGGCACTTCACTTCAATAGTTTAACCTGTCCGGTTACCGGGTCGACCTTCACGGTAATCGGGTATTATACCGGACAGGACCTTGGTCCGTTTCGCCAGTGGTTAGGTCGATATTATATTGTATATTTTTATAATTATTGTATTCGTTATCGCCGACGGTTTTCGAGACCGGGCCATTCGTTCAGTGATCGTGTATCCGTACGCATTGTACGTCTACATTACCGTTGCGCTCGCGTATTCCGAAACATTTGATTTTCGAAATTTTCATAATGAGTGAAAAGTGAGTATTAATATTCTATAGGTTCGATTGTTGTACGACATTATATTATTTTTTCATACGTCGTACTCGTCCGTCGGTAATAAAAATATGATGTCGACTTTATTCCGCAGATCCGACATTGGACTCATCGGCTTGGCTGTTATGGGCCAAAACTTGATTTTGAACATGAACGACCACGGATTCGTCGTCACCGCCTACAACAGAACCGTTGAGAAGGTGGACGAATTCTTGAGCAAAGGTGCCAAAGGTACGAACATCGTCGGTGCTCATTCTCTTGAACAATTGGTCGATTCGTTGAAAAAACCCCGGAGGGTCATGATGCTCGTCAAAGGTACATAAGAAATACGATAGTTTTTATTTTATACCTACTCGCTTGAATACTCAACGCGACCGAACGTTTCTGCGTCCGGGATCAATACAGTTCTTGTCATGTTATTCGTATTACTTACCTGATTAAAAATGCAAATATTATATAGAGTAATACTATGTGCTAAAATTATATTTCTCAATGTCCGATGACTTACTTATGGTATTCGAGTATCCTTGAAATATAATTAAATTTTATAATATAGTATAGCCAACTAAGTTATATAATCATGTTCTTTGAATAAGAAATTGATCTTTTCCTAGAATTGTTGATTATCGATCAATCTAATTTTGGTTATTAGTACCACAGAATAAATGAAATTTATTCTGTGTTAATATTGTACCTAATTATAATAGATTAAATTAATTATTATGCTCAAAATTGTATTTATTTAAAGAGTAGACAATGAAAAAAAAAAAAAAATAATAATAATAAAACAAATTATCAACTTTGTAATTTTTAGATAAATTATATAGAATTTCTAATTTTGTATTGTTCTTTTGTTAAAAGTCCATCTCTAATTTTTTCGAACCTTTGTTTCTGTGGCATAACTATTGCTATAAATCCGAGGTCGTCCGGTTGTGACAACATGATATTTGGGTTTTCAGCCAATTTACAATTAATTTCCACTAATTTACCTGGTATAGCTGATAATATTTTATGTTCTTCCCCGTCAGAGCAATGAACTTTACACAAAGTTGATCCTGCTTGTACAATTTGTGCTCCTCGTTTTCCTTTTCCTGACATTATATTACTCAGTCGATCAGTGCTTTCTGACACTTTGAAATCTATTTTGTCAATACTTTTGCCCATCAATATATGTGAAGGTGCCAATGACATTATACATAGGTTATTGGAATGTATAAGTACACTATAGTCTTGATTAGGTTTGTCATTTACATTTGTGGCATAACGAGATTCAAAGTAACGTTGAATAACTGATGGTGGAACATGTTCTGTTATTTCCACACTTTCTTCTATTGATGGTGCTGAATCTTTATCATCATTGAAATCTTGTTCATTTAGTTTCTCCATTTAGTTGTTTTATTTTATAAAAATATTAATTATTATATTTAGTTAATTATAGCATTAATTAATCATTAAACTTATTATTAATTGAAAATATAATCAAAACTGAATAACAATTTTTTATTTTAATATGAATAGTGACTTAATCTTAAACATAACGAAATCAAATTAGTTTATGTCATAAGTTTAAATTTCCGTGTATAAAAACGTGCTACTGATAAAATGTTATCTGAAGAAAATTGAAATCAATAGTACCAACTGAATACATTTGTAATGCACATTGCCATTTGCCTCCTATTTTTGAAAATAAGAATATTTATTCTATTATACCTATATATTATATAATAATATATAAATTATTTATATTATATTTTATATTATATATTGATATATTAATAATTATTATTAGGTACTTAATTTATTAATTTTTATATATTAGTGTAATCAGATTTAAAAATGGAAAAAAATATTGAAATATAAAAATGAAATAATTGGTATTAAATATTGGTAATTTTATTGATTTTTATTTTTTTAGCTGGAAAAGCTGTTGACGATTTTATTGCTCTACTTGAACCTTTGTTAGAAAAAGGTGATATTATTATTGATGGAGGTAACTCAGAATATCAGGATACTCAACGACGAACTAAAACACTTGCCCAGAAAGGTTTATTGTTTGTTGGTTCAGGTGTATCTGGAGGTGAAGAAGGAGCAAGATACGGCCCTTCATTAATGCCCGGAGGAAATTTTAATGCTTGGCCAAATATTAAGAACATTTTTCAAGTGAATATTTTTTATTTTTTTATATTCAAATTGTGTTAAATCTATATTTGATTTATAGGAATACTTATACTTTTACACATATTTTATTTAAGTATATCAAATTTATTATTATCAATATTAATTATTTAAAATAGTATTAAAAAACGGTATATTTACATTTTTAATATGTTTCATAGTTTCCACAAATTGATATGGTATAATATTTAAAATATTTTTCATATTTATATTTTACTAGTTAAAATATTTATAAATTATATGTTAATTTAATAAAAAATAGTGTTTAAAGTCATGACTTGCCATTAAACTTTTATTAATGATCAACATATAATATATATATATATATATTAATGGGTGTGTCATTTGGATACAATTTATATCATAAATATATGCAACTTCCTACTTAGTTATGCTAAGTAAATATTGAATATCATAATGTGGAACTAATACTTTCTAATAATTATAAAATATTATGACTTATGAGTATAATCATTATACATTACATAGTGCACATATTTTAACTTATTACTATTTTGTAGTATTAAAAATGCATATAAAAATTAACATATTTATATGTCTAATTTTCAGAGCATTGCTGCTAAAGTTGATGGTGAACCTTGTTGTGATTGGGTTGGTGAAGATGGTGCTGGTCATTTTGTAAAAATGGTTCACAATGGTATTGAATATGGAGACATGCAACTTATCTGTGAAGCTTATCATTTAATGAAATCGGCTTTGAATATGAACAATAAAGAGATGAGTTTGGCTTTTGATGAATGGAACAAAGGTGAATTGGATTCGTTTTTAATAGAGATTACAAGGAATATATTACAGTTCAAGGACGACAACGGAGAATATTTAGTCGAGAAAATCCGGGATGCAGCTGGACAAAAGGGTACAGGAAAATGGACTGCTATTTCTGCATTGGATTATGGTGTACCTGTCACATTAATTGGAGAATCTGTATTTGCCCGTTGTTTATCTTCTTTAATTGATGAAAGAGTAGAAGCTAGTAAAGTTTTACAAGGACCAAAAGAAACATTTAGTGGTGATAAACAAGCCTTCATAAAGGATATAGGAAAAGTAATTTAATAGTTAATGTTATATTATGAAAATAATTATATATTATAATAAAATCAATTTTAAAATAAAAATTAATAATTATACATTTTTCTTAGGCTTTATATGCATCAAAAATTGTGTCATACGCTCAAGGATTCATGTTGATGCGCGAAGCAGCTAAAATACATGGATGGAATTTAAATTATGGAGGAATTGCACTTATGTGGCGAGGAGGATGTATTATTAGGAGGTTAACAAGTTTTTTTTTGTAATTATAAAATATTATATTTTAATATATTATCTAATGATATTCAGTGCGTTTTTGGGAAAAATTAAACAAGCATTTGAACTTGATCCGAATCTGAAAAATTTGTTGCTTGATCCATTTTTTAAGGATGCCGTGCATAACAGTCAGACTGCTTGGCGTAAGGTGGTTGCTTCCAGCGCTATGTTGGGAATACCTACTCCAGCTTTCAGTACGGCTTTGGCCTTTTATGACAGTTATAGAAGTGATAGGCTTCCAGCTAACTTATTACAGGTAAGATATACGTCTATCTTTATAGTGATGTATGTATACACTTACTGACATTTGTGTTTCTGTTTTAATAGGCACAGCGTGATTATTTCGGTGCTCATACATATGAACTATTATCTACTCCTGGTAAATATATACACACAAACTGGACTGGTACTGGAGGTGATGTGTCTGCTAGTACATACAAAGCTTAGGTGTAACATGATACAATGATTTATAAATTATTTCATTTATGGGGACCAAACACACGCAATAGCAATGTATATCCAGAATGTTTAAACAGCATATATTTTTGTATATCTTAAATTCCATTTAATCTGTTTTTATAATTTAAAAATAATATGATTCATTATTTACAATTAAGTTGATTGTCTATTAATGTATTTTAAAAATTAATTATTTCATGCTTTTTTATATTTTATTCTAATATTGTTACTGTTATAAATGTATTGTGATGTTGATAAGAATTGTTGTTAGTGTGAATATAATTTGTTTCTAAATATAAATTTTTTTTTTTAACCTAAGTATTTACTGTTATGTTTATTTTAATCATTCGAAAAAATTTATACTTTTAATTTTTAGTTATATAATTTGTGGTATTGATATATAATATCATATTTTGTAATTTGTATTGTATCAGGTGTGATATTTTGGAAATAGATACAATCATTTTACATATATATTATATATTTATTACAGAAGTATTATAGTGTTTTCCAACCAGTGTGCTTTGAAGCCCATAGGTATGCCATAAAATAACATAATTATTGATGAATGTTTATGTAAAATTTTGATAGTAACTTAAAATATTTTTAACAATTCACTTATTGGCTATTACCTAATTTGTATTGTCATAAATTTTTGATAAATAGTGTAATAAAAATTATTTTTGTTCACTATTTTTATTAAATTGTGTTATTCACTTGGTGCTTGAAAGTTGTCGATCGTCAGTTGTGAAGTAAATTTTATAATTATTATTAAATATTAGGTACATAATTTTGTGATCGTTATAAATGATAAGACTCAAATAAAATACTCTTTGAAGAAAACTTATAATAGAAACCAGGTTCAAATTTCTTACTAAGATTAGTTTTTTTTATAATGTAATCTGTTTTTATAAATCAATAAATTTAATATATTTGTAATAAATTAAAATATGATTTTAGATTTTATATCAATTTCCGAAAAACAACTACTTTGATATAAATTCAGTGTCAAATGTGCCATAGCTAAATGTGCTGTGTATGAAAAAGGGAACATTGTAGTTATCGCAGTGGCGGAACTACAATCTTTGAGGCCCGCGGGTAAAATTTTTATTAGCCCTAATGAATAGTTGTATAATACTAATATTGGAAATTTAAAAAAAGGATATTAATGTACTCGTATTAAGTAAACAAGAAGTCAATAAATATAATATACAAATTTATTTTACAAATTAAATAAAAATAATTGTTTCTGCTACGATCTTGTGCAAATGACTTTATCAATGCTGACACGTTCAACTTTTTGGCGCGTTCATTTTCAATTGATATCATTGCGAGACCACTCAAACGTGTTTGAGACATAGTATTTCTAAGGTAGCTTTTAATTAATTTGAGCTTTGAAAATGACCTTTCTGCACTGGCTACTGTTACTGGTATTACATATTACTGGTATATACTGGTATTTGGTAATGTAAGAAATGTTGTTAATAGGTCTGGAAAATTCGTAATTAGATTATAATTCTCTAACTTTATATATTAAGTTATAGGACATTAAATTGTACAGTAATTAATACGTATTATAGTAAATTTGTACTATTAACTTATGATAAGTATGATAAAATAATAAATAAATAAGAAAAATCTATAAATAGATACCTAACA
>JAIUCT010000133.1:339261-420608 GCA_021307375.1 Tetraneura akinire | reverse complement strand
ATTTTTTTTTGTTCTCAGCTAAAAATTAAAAACGCATTTTATAGGGGGACCCCTGCGCAAATTTTTTTTCGAAATGAAACACTTTAAATTTTTTATATACGAAATTTACCAGTACATTCAATATAATACATAAAGAATTCAAATTTTTCTATGTACTCCAATATTTGTTATCTAGGTTGAAATTTTTTTTGTTCTCAGCTAAAAATTAAAATTGCATTTTATAGGGGGACCCCTGCGCAAATTTTTTTTGAAATGAAATACTTAGAATTTTTTATATACTAAATTTATCAGTACATTCAATGTAATATATAAAAAATTCAATTTTTTCTATCTCCTCGAATATTTATTATCTAGGTAGAAATTTTTTTTTGTTCTCATCTAAAAATTAAAATCACATTTTATAAGGGGACCCCTGCGCAAATTTTTTTTCGAAATTGAACACTTAGAATTTTTTAAATACGAAATTTACCAGTACATTCAATATAATACATAAAAAATTCAAATTTTTCTATCTACTCCAATATTTGTTATCTAGGTTGAAATTTTTTTTTGTTCTCAGCTAAAAATTAAAATTGTATTTTATAGGGGGACCCCTGCGCAAATTTTTTTTGAAATGAAACACTTAGAATTTTTTATATACTAAATTTATCATTACATTCAATGTAATATATAAAAAATCCAATTTTTTCTATTTTCTCCAATGTATATAATTTAAGTAGAAATTTTTTTTTATTCTCAGCTAAAAATTAAAAATGCAATTCATAGGGGGACCCCTGCGCAAATTTTTTTTCGAAATGATACATTTTAAATTTTTTATATACGTAATTTACCAGTGCATTCAATATAATATATAAAAAATTCAAATTTTTCTATCTACTCGAATATTTATTATCTAGGTAGAAATTTTTTTTTGTTCTCAGCTAAAAATTAAAATCACATTTTATAAGGGGACCCCTGCGAAAATTTTTTTTCGAAATTGAACACTTAGAATTTTTTAAATACGAAATTTACCAGTACATTCAATATAATACATAAAAAATTCAAATTTTTCTATCTACTGCAATATTTGTTATCTAGGTTGAAATTTTTTTTTGTTCTCAGCTAAAAATTAAAATTGCATTTTATAGGGGGACCCCTGCTCAAATTTTTTTTGAAATGAAACACTTAGAATTTTTTATATACTAAATTTATCAGTACATTCAATGTAATATATAAAAAAATCCAATTTTTTCTATTTTCTCCAATATATATAATTTAGGTAGAAATTTTTTTTTATTCTCAGCTAAAAATTAAAAATGCAATTTATAGGGGGACCCCTGCGCAAATTTTTTTTCGAAATGATACATTTAAAATTTTTTATATACGTAATTTACCAGTGCATTTAATAAAATATATAAAAAATTCAAATTTTTCTATCTACTCCAATTTTTGTTATTTAGGTTGAAATTTTTTTTTGTTCTCAGCTAAAAATTAAAAACGCAATTTATTGGGGGACCCCTGCGCAAATTTTTTTTCGACATGAAACACTTTAAATTTTTTATATACGAAATTTACCAGTACATTCAATATAATATATAATAAATTCAATTTTTTCTATTTTCTCCAATATATATAATTTAGGTAGAAATTTTTTTTTGTTCTCAGCTAAAAATTAAAAACGCATTTTATAGGGGTACCCCTGCGCAAATTTTTTTTCGAAATAAAACACTTAGAATTTTTTATATACGAAATTTACCAGTACATTCAATGTAATCTATAAAAAATTCAAATTTTTCTATCTCCTCCAATATGTATAATTTAGAAAGAAATTTTTTTTTGTTCTTAGCTAAAAATTAAAAACGCATTTTATAGGGGACCCCTGCGCAAATTTTTTTTCGAAATAAAACATCGTTGACGACTCTTCTACTTCCACCCATAATGCCAGAAGACACAATCCACCTACCACCCCAAAAAGAAGTGGAGCCATTGCTCCACTTGGCATATGTACTCGGCGCCACTGTACCTACTTATGTATCTTTTTTTTTTACCAGTTTGTTATTTGATACCTATTAGTTATCTATAATTGATTTGACTTTCCAAATAATATGTACGCGTTATTGAATATATTTTTTGTCATTTAATAATAACATTCGAATAAATATAAAGTACACATAATATATTTAATAAACGTATCTAAATAATAAATATTATACACATATAAAATAAATAACTAAATAGTTCAAGATTGGAATAAAAAAAAAAAAAAATATCTTAAAATATTATTTATAAATACATAATATATTATTATTTATTATAAGTGTGTGTGTATGTGTGCCGAATTTTAAATCAATTTTGTAATAAATATAATATTATTATTATTATTATGATTATTATTATGTTCAAACAGTACATTTAAATACAAATATTATAGTACAAATAAAAATAATAATATTATGTGCGAATAAAAATAGTATTGCGACCATCCGAACATATTATGATAATAAGATTTATAGTATATTATACACACAGAGGGATCTTCCATTTACAACTGTGTTATTCTGATCGCTCTAATTTATTTTATACGTTATATACACACACATACGTTTACATATTATTATTATTATTAATTATACATTACGTGCTTAAAATAACAATTAACGTAATTATTTATTTGTATAATATAAATAATTCGTATTACGTGTCAATACGAGTATAATATAATAATTAATATTATAATAGTGTAAATATTATAATATCGCATTTATTAAACGGACAAAAATGAAATGGATAAATAATAAATATGTATTCTCAAAGTTCGATACGTTATTGTAATAATTTATTAATATTGTTGTTTATATTTT
This sequence comes from Tetraneura akinire, assembly GCA_021307375.1. NCBI lineage: Eukaryota > Metazoa > Arthropoda > Insecta > Hemiptera > Aphididae > Tetraneura > Tetraneura akinire. Next base: position 417,768 of record JAIUCT010000133.1, on the reverse strand, counting down.
GTAGATTTTGAAAAAAAAAAAATGTTTTTTAAAGTTTACGAAAAAATTGCGCCAATTGCGTTTTTAATCTTTGTAATGTGGATGATGGCCACAAAAAATATAAATTATGATAATAAAAATAATAATATTATTTATTGGCTTTAGTTAGTATATTATTATGTTGAGCAACGTAATATTATTTACATTATTTTCCATTTTATATGATTTATGATTTTGTGACGAATTAATATTTTTTTATGCAAAATTTCGTTGGGAATTCGTAAAAGAAATATAAATATTATTGAAACATTGCGGTTTTTTCCAATGCTCGTCTTGTCGGAGAAAACCGTAAAAAACGAGTCGAAAATTATTTATTTCATTTTCAAGTCCAGTCGATTTATGTGTGATTTTGTGGTTGTTTCATTAATTTTTAATTATTTTTTGATGGTAAAATATATTAAAAAATGTTAAATGGGGGTAGGCATTAAATAAGGAACGTTAGAAGTTGATTTTAATATTTTAAACACAAGGGCGAGCGGTAATTTTAAATTAAATTAAATTTACCATTTTTACTCGAGTAAAACGAGTTAATTTTCGATTAAACTTTCGACTTAACCAATTTAACGTTGACGTTTATATAGTAAACGTTTTATAATTGACTTAATTTAATCGAGTTAAAACCTAGTTCCGCAGGTAACCCGGGTAACAACCTAGCTGCAGGTTAACTATTCCGGACCCACGGGACGAGGGATTTATAGTTTTGTTTCCTACAAAGTCTACCGAGTTTGATAACGAGAAATTAAAAATTAATATTCGACCGAGAAAAATGCGTTACTGATATTAAATTATCGTTGACGCTAACCTAACCTATAATATATACGTGCTGCGGATACCGCGGTTAAGTTAAGCAAAGATTTACTTGAACTGGGATACGACGACGCGACGATAAAATGACCCGGTATGTTTCAGCAAAGAAAATATATTATAATAATTATAGGTAGTTGTTTCTTGCAGAACGGTTAAAATAACATAAAATTACGTTTTGAAATCAAGATTTCTTTTTTTTTTTTTTTTTGCAACACGTAATAAATAAAACGATAAACGAATTTCTGACACGGTTCGTAAGTCGCAATAATATATACCTGTAATTTTTTTTTTTTTTTGTGTTAGATTGACTCGGGAAATCTGAAATTTTCATTTTGGCACGTCAAGTTAAGAAAAAAAACTGATTTGGCACATCGACAGATATACAATAATATACAAAATAGGATATATAACGGTATGTCGGTATAAGAGATATATTTTATTTCAATACGTCAAATGTTAGGAACCACCTGAAAACATAACTGCGTTTACTGGATTATAAATATTTGCAGGGGGGAAACGAAAAATAAAATATTATTTTTTAATCGGATTCTTGGAAGATCATCACGTATATAATAATAATAACGACGATATAATAATTACCTAATAATATAAACGCGTCGGTGTACGATAACGGAAAAAGTGAATATCGGACCTTAAAATTATTATTAATGAAGTAATAATAAAAAATAATAATTCGTCCATTTCTATTTTCGTTAAACGTTTCGTGAAACTATTATAAATTATTATATTCTAATATATAATTTATGTACATAATTGTATAATATACGTCATATATTTATGATAATACGTACATATTTTGAGCGGATCGAAAATGATTTGATTTTTGTTTTCTATTTTCCTACCAGTCTCGTCAGTCGTCACGACACACGTATCGTAAAAAATTAATATTATTATGGGTATAATATACGTCTGTTCCGAGCACTCCCGCTCAGGGGGTAATATCATTACCCCCCAAATAATATTATTACGGTTACTGCGGTCGGGTCTGGTGACCGACGGTTCGGTATAATATATTATACCTGTAGTAACTGTAGTATACCTATTTACTAATACAGCGGTAACCTCGAACAAACGTAGGTATAAAATAATTAAGATATAATAATAACATAACGGTACACGGATCAGACGTCGGTCGTGGGTCATATGATATCCGTCTCATACACTTTGCTGACGGTGGATGGTGCGACGTTCGAGGATTTTTGTTGCGACGCCGTCACGTTATTCTCGCGTTGTTTTTCGGCCGCGTTATCGGCGGACGATTGAGCAGCTGCGGTCGCCAACTGCGTGAGCGAACCCGATATTGGAGCGGCCGCGCTCATCGACAGGCCCATTTTCAGCAGTATGTTTCCCTCGCTGCCGGTTTTCTTCAGCTGCAGCAGATCGGGCGGCGGTTGTAATCGCTGCAACTGCTGCAGCCGCGTATATTGTTCCTGCAGGGCTTTTTGTTTCTTCAACAGTTCCTGGTGTCGCTGTTCCAGCTGTTCCTGTCTGGTCTGTCCAGTGGTCGACGGTTCAGGCATCGGAGGTTTTCCGGTGCCTCCCACCGTCAGCGATCCCTTCCGGCTGGACGGTGGGCTGCCGGCCGCCGATGAGGACGGCGATGCGGCCGCTGCCGTCGGGCCGCCGGTGCTCGCGGTCGGAGACGCGACCGGCGACTTGGAGCTGGTCCGCGGCGGCGGCGGAGGCGGCATCCGCTTGTTCTGTAGGTCCGGTGTTCGTTCGGGTACGGGTGGTTTGCCAGAATCGGTGGATGCCGTGCTGCTGCTCAACCGGCGCAACAATGGTTTGGGAGCGGGTTGCGGTACTACCGCTACGGAGTCCGTGGACGTTACCGCGTTGACCGCCGCCGTCGCCGCCGCCGCCGCCGCCGCCGCCGTCGCGGTCGTTGCTGACGGAATCGTTTGGAGTTCGTCTAGCAAAGTGTCGAGTGCGTTCTCCGCACCTGTTGACTCGCGCTTTCCAGCACTGCCGTCGTCTGATGTTCCGGTTCCGGTCTGGTCCACGATACTCCCCTGTCCAGCGACACTCCCCTATAAGAACAGGACAAAACAGAAAACGAAATCGTTTTGAATGTGTCCGGCAAAATAATATAATAATATTTTTTTTTTTTACATAAAATAAATAATAATATAATATTATTATGTATTTATACGCGTGTTAAGAGGACGCTTCGAGCACGATTTATTATTAAATATATAATATTTATTTATTTCACGTGTTTTTCTTACTGGATTCCAGAAGAAATTTTTTTTTTAAATTAATCCAAAATATTAATATAATCTAAAATAAACGAAAATCGTTCATACGCGTTTGTGTTTAATAGCGTCCTTTTAATACTTTTTTTGAAAATATAATTAATCGTATAGGTACATAAGTTAAGACGGATGGTTATAATATATTATATATTTATTATCGATTGAACATAGGTATTATATTATTTTATCGTGAGAATACTGTCTTGCAATTTTTTTTTTATTAATTTTATTAATTTTTTTTTGGTAAATTTTGTGTTTTTAAAAATCGTAATATATTATTTCACAAACGAACAATGTTAATTTATCGATATATAATAATATATAATATTGTAATATATTAATAAATGATTTTGCATCCATCAAACGAACAATCTAATAAAATATTATGTGAACATCGACTATAGTTTAAATTAAACTTCAATAAGTTATTGTGACTCATCCAAAAAAGTAGTTTTTCTTTTTTTTTTCATTTCAATATACGCGTATAATATGTATGTATATAATATACGTAATATAATAGGTATTTTTGGAAAAAAGACAAATTGACATAACTATATTTTACATTATTTATATGAGGATATTTTAATTTTATATTTCTTAATTATGTATATTATAATTAAGTTCTACAGTTTAATATTTCAAATGTAGTACCTATATGGGAAATTATTATTTAAAATTATTGATTAAAAGCTTCTTTAAAAGATTATAGAAAAAAAAAATCTATTGGTATACCTTATTAAATGCATTGTGATTTCGCGAGTGAAATAAATATTAAGTATATATACTGTAATATACCATAATATTATATATTTTATTATATTTTTTTCATTTTATTTTTGTGTTAAAACATCACGAAAACTATATCATTCATAAATAATCGAGTTTTAAACGTTAAAAATGAAGTCAGTTATTTTTTTTTTTTTTAAATTCTTATTAACACGATAGGTAGGTACTATAATTTTTGTGATGGAAATATAATAATATTAGTGTTATTTTGATAAAGGAAACTTTTTCTTTTGGATAATGCGTCGTATGTACAGTTTTTGTTCTTAATCTTTCGGAGTTTTAATAAGATGATGGATTATAGTAAAATATTTTAATGTAAATATAAAGTTTTTGGATTTTAAAAGTTTTTGGTTGTATATTGTATTATAATAAGGTATATTATACATTTATATTTATCGGAATATTTTAGTGATTATTAGGTATAATATCTTAATTCGAGACTAGGTTATATTGATTAAGAAATTTATATTCGTAAATAATTTAATTTAAATAAATAAAAATACATTAGAAATTAATGCATTTTTGTGTGTATATAACACTTTAACACTTATTTAATGACGATTAAACGATTAAAATGTAAAAAAAAAATATATATATATTATTCTTAAGAATTTTAATATGGGAATTGAGAACAATCGTATTAACATTTTCTGTCGCTATACATTTATATTATAAACGAAAGACGTTACATATTATCAAGAGGAATATTTATTCGTGTATTATGTATACGTATTATATTATTATATATGTTTTTGTTCTATACTCGAACTATAACAGCGTATTTTATATATTATATAAATTTTAATTAATTATTATTTGTTATCCTTTGTAAATAAACTATTCAATTAAGATTGTCTTTAATGTACCTATATAATATACAATAAGTATTAAGTATTGTACATTGTGTGCAAGAAGTGTACACTATTGAAGTTAATATATTATAATTAGATTATATACTTTGTAGAAATATAAGTACCTAATAATAAAGACGAAAAACATAATAAATAGGTAGTGATTATTCATATTTTACGTATATATAATGATAATTATTAAATTGTCGAGCATAATAACATTAATTAATGAACATTCGATTGTGTATAATATTTTGAAACGTTCACGACATCTTTTGTATGATATTAATATTAAGTTGTTATTATAATTATTATTTTAGTCGGATTATATTGTGTTGGTATATATCAAATAAATAATTACAAACACACACACACATTGTGTTTGTAAGCAAGAGAAATGTGCGTTTTAAACGATTAAATTGCTTTATTTTGACAAGTGTTTAATATTATCTATACCTAAATTATATACGCGTATTTATAATATTTTGTGTTAATATAATTCCATATTATGTTAACGAAAATCGTATTTATACGCCAATTTAATCGTATAAGTTAAATCATAATATAAAAAAGGCATTTCACGCGAATTAAAATTGTTCATTTATCAAATAATAATTATTATATTAAGATATGAATAATTATTAGGTACGTATACAGGGTGTCCAGATTTATTTATGTAAATTCATTTTAATGATATCTTTGCGACAAATTAATATTTTTGAATGTTGTTTTTTTATTTTAAATTATTATTTTTAATCATCTAACGAACGGACTATATTCTATATTCCTTTTTTAAATTTAATCATCTCGTGAAATTTGAATAGCCAGTTTACAGAGTAAAATTGTATGATATTAATTTCGATTGGTCTACCTTCTAATTTAGTAAAGTTGTCAATTTTTAGGAATTTTTTTTAATTCATCGAAGAAATGATATTTCTGACGTCATTACCTACTTGTAAATATTATTTAATCTTACATCGTGGATTGTTAAATTCATATATTATATTATATATATTCATATATATATTATTACCTCGATAGTGTGTTATTTAGAGAATTCGAGATGGATAATTAATCGAAATATATTTTGCATGTCGTTATCATAAAATAGATAAGTAATTAATTAATACAAATAATTATGACGTCAATAAATCAAAAATATAATATATCTTCATGAATTTTTTCTAAAAATTGACATCACATTAAATTGGGAGGTCGATCCATCAAAATGGTCATATACAAAATATATACTTATACTCTATAATATTATATAAGTACTGGTTATCTTCAAATTTCACAATTTTTTTTTTAAAAAATTTTACAAAAAAATATTAATTGTGTAACACGTAATTTCGATGTTATTATTTAGTATCCGTATTACCTAACTGATTTAATCTCATTAAAAAAAAAGAAAGAAAAAAAAATACAGCATTCAAAAATCGAATTAATTTTCATAGATAGGTATAGGTAGATGTTAGTATTATGACGTGTAAATGGGACACCCTGTATATAGTCGATAAACATACGATAGACAATCGTTTTTCCGATCGTACAAATTAGTAATATATAATATGGGAATATATGGGGGGGGGGGTTCGCTCTAAACGATTGAAAGACAGCTTTAATACACCTAACCGTTTAATATTAACATTAAAAAGCATATTATATATAACAAGTAATCGTGGCGTGTCTATACTAGAGCATTCCAAAATATAAATTAAATCTACACATAATATCATAATTTTCGGGTATATAATTATAATATAAGCCATTCGTGCATAATAATATTGTATATAATATATATGCGTCAGGTGACTATATAATTTTGTACATATTATAATATGATAAGTGTCAGTGGGGAGACATTTGAATTCAAAAATAATTGTTATTGATTTTAAACGCAAAAAGAGTTTGAAACGAATTTTATATAAAATATTATACGGGGAACTATAAAAATCAAAGTTAGATGCGTTATGAACATCGCAAACGCATACGCGGTAATAATAATTAGGTAAATTCGCAGATATAGACCGATAAATTTATTAGGTATATTCTTACCGTTTATTTTATATAGCCTGATTCGCATACGTAAAACTTCGAATGTATAATATTAATAATTATTAAAATAATTTGACGAGTGACGTATTTTTTAATATGCCATTCGATATTATTTCTACGCGCGAAAATCCGAGAAAGTTATAACACATAATAATTATATTATTACTCGTAATATTATCGTGTACAGGTTTAAAGGATATATACCTAAACGAAATTGGTATTTTTTAAGTAACGTGTTATACGATATGCCGTCACAATATAACCGCGATATTAGTAGGTATAGATACGTGTGTGATGGGGCGTTTACTTTTTTTTTAACGGCCAGAATACGCCTCGTTTTAATAATTAAAAAATTGAAAAATAATTTAGAGTTTTTCGACTTGATTATTATCTTCCATCATATTATAATTATTTCATTTAATACCGTATACTACTATAATATTACAAAACTACAATACCTACTGATTGACAGATTGATAATAATATTATATTAAAATTTTGAACTTTATAAAAAAAAAGGAAACGCCCCGCGTATACGGTCGTCTCGGTGACTTTAACGCGTCTATATATACGCTATACGCTATACGCGCGGTTATAAAAGTATGGTTAGTGTTTTTCGATCGTGTTTTGAATATTATGAGTTACCGGATAATTACCGAAATCAATATCCGATCCGCAACGTGGAGATACGTATAGTAATTTGCAATGGTTGTCCACGGCAATGCATATATACATATTATATTATATATTATATTACAATACTTAAACTTGGTCACAATCTACTTCTACATTATCCGTGCAGGCGTTATTCACACACTAAAAAATAATAATAATAATAATAATAATAAAACACACGCAAACTAAATAATAGTATAAGAACAATATTAAGTATATAATAATAAAAAAAAATTCAAATAAAAAATCAACACTGCAATCCAAAATATGTATAACAATAACTACTATAATAATTATAATCAATAATTCGTATTTGATGTGTAATAAGCAGAAAAAAGTATAAATATTATATATATATAGTACGTATAGAACTGGCTTGTAAATAATTTTTTTTATGTTTATTATAATATTTAAACGTTTAAAAGCGCTACGGTTAAACACAAGATTTAAAAAATAAAACAATGTTTATTTATTATACATTTCCAATGTGAATTTGATTTTTTTTTTTTTTTTTTTTTTTATAATAAATAAAAAAATAAAAAAATAATTTAAGTTTTAGCACGTTTTTGATGATATTTAAAACAAGTGGCTCTCTTCGCCCGGAATGGGAGGGGGGATTCTTTGTAAATAAAATTTAAATTTGTATAATATATGTACATATATATAAAAAAGACGATATAGAATGTATCACGAAGAAATCCTAAAATTGAAAAATAAAAATGGAATATTCCTTAACAACGAGATAATATTATAATATCGTGACGTTTTGGTGTCGGTATATATAATATAAAAAAACAAAAAAGTCAATGCAATTGAGTCAAATGAAGTATAGCTGATATTATATTATAATTATATTAATACTAATTAATTAAGGATTATATTTTTATTATTTTTTAATACCTAATATTTTTTTTTTTTTTTATAGAAGTTCGAAAAAAAATACAAGAAAATATTGATAAATAAAAACCACAATTATAATATATTATTTAACAGAAGAATTACGCTGAACCGTTTACCTGAATACCTGAACCACGTTCATGCGCGTACACAACACTGGTATGACGTAAGCATATGTATATATATATATAATATTATACCTATCTAATGAGTGATGCATGCATCGTCAGTCGTACAAAAAAAAAAAAAACAAATACAAAACATATAAAAATCATGAGTTTAAAAAATTAATAAACAAATAGGTATATATAATTATAATAAATGAAAACCATCATCTCAAGGGGGATAATGTCAAATACGAGATATATATAATATATAAATAATAAAATATAGAATAATAATAAAATAACAAACGAACAATGATATAATAATAAATATATGTATATGAATATTCAAGTTTAATAAAATTCGGATGAATGTGAAAACGAGTCAAGCAGATGAATAAAAAAATAAAAAATAAAATTACATCAATTCATAAGCATAAAAATATACAACGATTCGAAGAACTTCGGACTTGGTATAAAACAATATGAAATAATAAAAAAAATTTACTCGTGGCTAGTAATCGCATCCTTGAAGTTTGCACTCCAACGCCAACCAAACTGGTAGCCGATTTAAAACACAAAAATAAAAAACAAAAATTAATTTCTATAAAGCTTTTTTTTTTCATATAGGTATATCAAATATTTTTCTCTTTATTATCATTATTATAATACGTATTATGACGTATTATAACATAAGGGGAGAAAAATATGGCTATTATGGATAAAAAAAATAAATATGTTTCGCGAATATACATAAAATAATAAACATCAACAATTGTTATATAATTATGTTATTTACGAGATACATACGCATACATTATTGTAATGTGTAATATAATTATTGTAATAATTATAATTAATATGTAATATATTATTACGTAATTATGTATATATTATATATATATATATATATACGAAAATGCAAAATTATAAACGTTAATAAATACACATTGGAAATGCATTATAAATATAATAATAATAATAATAATAAATATTTGTAGTTATATATACACACGTTAGAAAATATGAAATAAATAATAAAATAAAACTAAGTTTCCGTAAAAAAAAGCAATTTTAACTAATACAAAATATATTATTGGATAACAATATAAATAAAAAATAAATAATAACAAAGCTATTATATATTATTTTTGTATATGTTTGTAAAAAAATAAATAATCGAAAAAAATTACGATTATACGATATAATATAATAATATGCGTAATATTATATATAATATATTATTATTTTAAGAGAATAATAACCCTGGTTATTTTGTGTGCGTGATGTATACATATTTTATAATAATATATACTCGCGTATACGCGGTATGTTGTATATATTATTATGTAACCGCGGTAATATATGTATATACGTTTTGATTTTATCGGGACCGACGCGTAGAGAAATAATAACGAAAAATATATTATACATAATATGATTGTGGGAGACCACCGAAATTATTATACCAGGTTACCGAGACTTCGGTAACCGCGGTTGTAAATATTAAAGGTAAAGTACCTTGGCGGACGACGTAGGCGTGATCGGTGGAGTGTCTTCGTTGGTGGGCGATAGTCTAGGATCGGGTAGACGTTGTTCCTGGACAGATGCGAGTCTGAAAAAATAAAATACGTTAATTATAATATTAGCAAACCGAAAACGATTGGTCAAGTTAGATTTGTATAATAATTATTAATTTATTATATGTTAATTTAATATATGAAAATATCAATAAAACGAACGGTTAGAATTTAATTTTCATCGAGAAAATTATTTTGTTCTTAAACGGTATAAATAATGTAATATGATTGGAAAATAGTAATTTATAGTAGGCCTACGTATATTATAATTAAATTGAAATTTACCTCTTGAGCGTCACGAGCGTTCCTGTCAATTTTTTACACCGTTTCAGCGCGCTCTCCAGTCGATCTGGTTCTTCTTTCAGAAACCTGCAGCACAGTCAGAAAATAAATTAAATATTATCGTCATTACCATTCCAGGTTAGGTCGGGATAGGCATTTTTATTTTATATCGGACAATTACTTTTCTTCGGTGACCGCTCTATCCATTTCCTTCGTTAAAACTGTGCGGATCGACTCTTGTAAACTCGGGAATCTCAACTTCAATTCGGCGACCGTTTTGCTACGAGAAAGAAAATAAAAATCGATAACACGATATTGATAAAAATGCGAACAAATATAATTTATATTATGTAATGATGACTTTTTTATTCAATTCGTATAATTTTTTCGCTCCGAATAAAATAATATTATATTTTTATTGTTATTCTTTGATTTTTTTAGAAATTATATTCTAATTTCTGTTTTTTAAACGTGCGCTTCAATATGATATATTTTGTACTTAAATTCTAATAGCTCATTCGCGTCTTATGAAACCGTATTATTAATTTTTCACCCGCGTGGAAACGCGCCGCGGATTCATCATAGTAATTTATTCCAGTAAATTATATTTTCACGCGGACGTTAATTTATAAGCGCGTTGGTAACCGACAAATGTATATAATAAAACGTTTAAAATTATACACCGACGGGGTTTTATATATTATATTATATTATATTATTCGACATTTAAATATAACCCATAACGTATTCCTATAACTATCATATTATGAAAATATCATCGTTTGGATAAATTTAAGATATATTATTTTGTTTTCAAATCGTTATAAATTTACTGAAATCTGGTCGAAAAAAGTCGAACGTATAAAAAATATTATGCTTATATTCATATTTTTAGATAAATCACCTCTCCGTATATACGTTTATTATTCGCTAGTATTCGGGAAAAAATAATTTTGTTTTCCCGTATACAAAATAATATACACAAAATAATAGTACACAACGACACGCGTAAAAATGAATTCATTGTGTTACAAACGGCTCGCATGTGTCGAGGATGCTTAGAGTGTGCAATGTTTGTGTAAGGATATACGAGTAATAATAATATACGAATACGTCGTATTGTGTTACGAACACGAGGACCAAACGACGTCGAAAAAGCGCGCTAGATTTAAATTATAATTCCGATCTTATAATAATAATATACGCGATCTATGCGAGTATTTCGTATATTATATAATATAATATAACATAATATTATATATTATAATAAATACGAGATTACGAGTATATAAAATATAATATAAAGGAGACACTCACCTGGATTTACTGAGAACGAGCGCCATGTTTTCCACGTCCGACATGTTTACTCGGGTCTTTTTGTTAATCACGTTGCCTCTTAACTCTTCCACCGTGCTCTCGAGTTCCCTGTGTGAATATAATATAATATACATATTATTAAAATAACGACGCGGAATTCATTTATTTTATGTATAAATTTCACCATCGCGAGTACATAATATTATATGTATATTATACGTATACCACGTATAGGCGCAACTAGATCTCTGAACTAGGAGTTGGCTAGCCCCAGCTGACTACTCTCTAGAGCCCCAGCTGTTTTTACTCTCATACCCCCGCCTCATTACCCTATGTATAGAAATGTAACATCTAATAAATTTTCTAGTCCCTATGAATTCAATATTGCCTGCGAGTTATCATGAAATGTTAAAATTAATTTCGTCAAAATTGATCAGTTTTCTTGAAAAATGCCGCATTTTCGTAATTTTGGTAATTTTCCTATATTTCAGAATAGTTTAATTTCGAAAAATTATCTAAATAAACTAATAACTAGATAAAATTCGCTACTGGAATAATATATGTTCATGGTAATCGGATCATTATTTCTGGTAGGTAGTAAATATGTCTACATACAAATCCCCCTCTCCCTGAAAAAGTCACATTTTTTAAAACCAATCGGGTACATTATTCGTGTTTCGCTCAGAATTTAAAATATCAATTTTCAACATTAAACAGTTTTATTTTACACGTATTTTAAATTTTTCCTAAAACGTGTGACGAATCGTAGTTTCCGACGAAACACATGTGGCTGACCGTTGCAAAAACAATTTCGTGTCGTTTTTAGTTCTTTTATTTTTATTCACGAATGGCGAATAAGATCGGAAAAGTGCAGAGAAAGAAAACACAATTCGGAGTCCAATTCGAACAATTTTTAGATCGATCCCTCGGTTACGCGTCCCGTCTCCCGTATAACTACGGGTAATGTACGGGTGCATGAGAATATTAAAATTAAGGGTTTCGTTCATATTACAAAATAGAAAACAACAAATTGCAATAATGATGCAATAATATTTTGACGAATAGAATAACGCATAATAATACATTGAAACGTATACGATTATGTAAATTGTTTTATATTATGAATTGCGGGGGGGAGGGAAACAAGTATACATCTAATAATAATAATTAAATAACGAGAAGATAATCTTGTGCTCGCTCAGCGGGACGAATGGAAATATAATAATATATTGTTATTATTATACAAATATTATATAAATATATAGTCCATTTATTTATTCGTATTTGCAATCTTTTCGGGCAAATTTCACCGGAAGAGTCAATGGCCTCGTCTTCTTCTCGCAGGCGCGCACCATGAGGACCTCCGCCTTCGATAATATAATATTATGACGTCCGAATAAAGAACAATATTATATACGATATTATAATCGTCGTCGCTGTTACGGACATCGCGTAAGTTTAAAATTATTATTTTGAATTTCCGGCCTCACAAAGGGAAAAACAATTTTTATAATACAATTATTATTGTACTTTCTAGAGAACAAAATATTGTTTTAATCGGCGAGAAGTCGATGTGTATTATATCAATTTGATACGTAAATATATATGCGTATAACATATTAAAGGCGGAGATCTTATAATATATAATTACACTTATTATAACGTCTTTGATGATAATTTATTGTCTGTGAAGATATATATTATACTTATGTCTACTTCTATTATGTAGGTACTATGACGAATAAAACGACGTGTACATTCGTCATAATAATACGATATAATATCGGTAAATGTATATTTATTATGTTCGGACACATTATACGTACATATTAATTATATTATTATATACGAATTAAAAATAATCGCCATATTGCATAATATGTATATAGATAATAATATTAGTATTTTATTTTGGGTTAACTGATGTCACTTACGTCAAGTCCGTTTCTAGCCTGATAATCTCCTGTTTGTAGATATCCTCTTCCCGGTCCACGCGTGCCCTCTCCTTCGATCCGGATTCGCTCCATGCCTGGTCGGCGCCGGAAGCTATTAACGTTCTACAAACGTATACACGAACACGATAATTATGATTGTATTTTTATTATAACGATATAATTATAATTTATAATAATATAATATGTCTGTTACTTACGCATCACGTTATAAAAATTTGATTTTCATCAAAGAGTTTGTTAATTTTTTAGTATAATATACTTATCATGATAAAATTATCATTGCGATTTCCGTGTTTTATACGACGTTAAAACGCGATTTTTTTCATAATTTTACTCGTGTACGTACACGTAAATATTATATTATATTTTTTTTATTTCGCGTTAAAAATAAATATGTGTGTTTAGTCCTATCGAAATGAATCTGCAGGTACCAGTAGCGATTAGATTGAAAAACGCGCGAAGTGTAACAATTATAAATTTATAATAATATAATTGTTTTTATAAATATTAAAACATACACCTGTAGACTATAATATTAGTAAATCTTATCCGTGGATATTATCGTATATTATAATACATTGTAGATTTAAGTAGGTCTGGGAACTCGAACGTGATGGTTATACATGCGAGTATTTCAATAATTTTCGATATTCTTGCAGTATATATAATTATATATACGATCGAAAATTATTATTTTGTATATTATAATATTAATAGTCGGTTAAGTCCAAAAAAAAAAAAAAAAAAAATATATATATATATTAATATATAATATATACCTATATAGATAGATAGATATAAATCTGTTTAACCCCTTGTTATGGTATAATTACGAGCATATCAAAAATCTGTATGGGCGTAAGCTATTTTCATTTCTAATATTTTCTTATATTATTTATGGCTTATATATTATTATATTATTAAATGAGTATAATTAAAATTTTGAACTTTTTAGGTCAAATCTAAAATATGTTTTAGTATTTATTATTATTTTTTTTTATACCTTAGGTTTACGTAATACATAATACTTAATACTTTACATAATTTTACAAGTTATTTGCACGATTAAAAAAACAATTTTTTTTCATTATTCGCGTTATAAATGATGTATTCAATTCATGAATTTGTGAAAAAACTAAACTTGCGAATACGAATATCGTTTTTAAGAGTAGCCATTGATTTTTGTGTAATATATATTATTACATTTATCACATATTAATTATTAGTACATGTATGTTGTGACAAAATAACATATTTTATACTTTTATAGATTTCAATCGTTATTGTTATGAACCGCTTAAATTTATTTGGTCGCGAAATTTAGTGACGCCGAAATCTAAAAACGTGTGATAAGGCAAACATTTATTTCAAAGTAATTATCCTCATCTAAATATTATTCAAATACCTTCCCCTAAATATATATATATGGTTATAAATTCGGTATTTAAACTATATATATATATATATAGAAAATTAGAAACTGTGCTATAAATACGTACAACATTAATATCTATATAATAAGTCCATTATAAATGTGAAGTTATTTTTTACAAATTTTTTAAGGGCGTTGGATACACACAGTATTAAAGGTGTATTATATAGGCAATTTTTGGTTCAATTTTATTTTTAATGTGCTTTGTGTTAGTAATAAACGATTATTAGTGTGAGTGAGCATTATCATCATTATCATTATCATTATATTCATACAAAGAGATAATATTATTCTCGCACTCGCATGCACATGTATTTTTATTATTATGAACAAAATATTTATTTTGTTACTTTACATCTATGAAGACGAAAAAGCTAGACAAAATTTCACATATTAAAAAAAAAAATTTTCTGATCTGTAAAAAGTAATAAATTTATTGATTTGTTTACTATGTTTTCTAGGAAGTAAATTTCTGATATAAACATTTATTCCCATCAAAAATTTGAAATTATATTTAAGTAATTTTAAAAATTTAAAGTATGTTTTTAAATTATTTATAATCAAAATATAAAATTTCTGTTTCCTAAAAGTCATAGAAGAGTAATCAACGATTTTAAATTTGTTTACAAAATTGTAATTGGAATATTATAAGTATCTTTAATTTTGTCTGGCTTATTGGTCTAAAATGACTAAAACATAAGGTGGTATCCAACGCCCTTAAGCTTTTTGTGGTAGGGCAATTGTCGTATTTATTCTGTATAATATGTAGAGTTCACTGGGTCGAAACTGATATAATTATGTGTAACGTGACTGCATATTACATTATATCAGATTTTTCGTGAAATTATTCGTACCTTATTTTTATAAACGTGTCTTTGATGGTTTCTCGAATGGAGTGAGCTTGTGCTTGAGACATTCTTCTCAGGTTTCGCGCTTCTTGCCTCAAGTCTTTGGCTTTTTTCTGCAAAACTCTCAATTGATTATACATTTCTGGTGTGAGTTGTAAATCTGAAAGAATTCAACGAAGAACGGGTCAATTACTCAACTACTCATGTGATATATATATATATATATATATATGTATATATTATATTATATAATATAATAATGGCGTAAATTAATTTTTTGTATGAATCGACTAACCGCTGTACAAGTGTCTGTCGTCGTATTGGCCGGGTATGGTTGACGGCTTGGGTGGAGGGTGAGGTTTGAATCTGTCTTTTTCTATAAATAATATACATATAAAATAAATTTAGATCGAACGATTAAAAAAAAAAAAAAGGAACGACAAAACAACTTATTAAATTAAAATTGTTGAAAACAGGTAATATAAATAATATAAAGAATCGAATTATATTCGTATAAAATAAATACTATTATAATATAATATCCGGCAGAAGTTCGAAAATTTCCTGTTCCACCGGATGACGTTTAACTGTTTGTGTACTTTAATGTTTGTCAAACTGTGCCATTTTAATATTGTTAACACGGCGTCATACGTATTATTATAATATAATATATTATTTTTTTTACCTGTAGGTATATTCTATATTTTGTAGTTTCGACTTTGATTTTAAATTGAATGACGAAAATGTATAACATATTATAATATATAAAAACGGATTTATTATCATGTAGGTACTAATATTATGAGCAATATTAATAACATATTATACAAACGAAAAACGAAACGGTGGAATGAAATTCGCGTAAGACTTATTAGGATAAAATATAATGTTCGTATTATATTATTATTATTATTTTAAGAGAGCGAAAGAGAAAAATCGAGAATTAAACGAAATAAACTGCAGATTCTGAAATCGAATACGGTTTTTATTTTGTTGAAATCGCAAAGAAGATAAGGATTTCGCATCGTCGTGTTCATTATGCATGCGTTTTAATGTGAACTCGAGTACCGCGCGAAAGCGCAACACGGACGAGAGATTTAAAATATCGTCTCAGAACGGTGTCGTGTTTGCGCAGACTTATTCGTGAAAATCGTATATTAAACGAAAAAAAAAAATCGTTTTTATATAAACACGAGCGAAAAAGCGTAATCCGAGGAGTCTCGACTCATAATCATTTCAAAAGAAACGCGAAATCCGCGATTTGGCGCTATAATAATTTATTATTCTAGGTGATGAAAAACAACGTTTTTTTTTTTTTTTTTAATTTTTCCTCTAAATTGCCCGCGATTTGTTTTCACGAAATATAATATTATAATACCTACGCTATTTTTATTTTACCTCGTTTTATATATTGTTCGCGCGAATAATATAATATTATAATATTATACGCGTGTAAAACGAATTTCTGGCGCCCGCAATATTTTTATTATTATCATCATCCGAGATGGTAAAATATATAAATAATATGATAATATTATAATATTATCTAATCATAACGGTGAAAACTATCGCGTTCGTATTTCGATTATAATTTATAGCGTATTTATAAATGATAATTCCGAAACGGTATACGTATATAACGTTATCATGCATGGCATGTGATAGTCGGTCGTCTGTGACGTGAAATATTTTATATAGGTACAATCTTCTTTCACTATACAAGCAAAAACGGTTCGCATTCGATAAATTATTACGGTCAGGCATCAATATCATATTATTGAATAACGTAATTTATCATATTATTCTGTTATATGTTTTTTTTTTTTTTTTAACTAGCTCGTTATATAATTTAAAGAAAATAGAATTATTACAATCGCCTAAAAAAATAATAATAAATCACCAGTGATGATTCGTTGTATTACTACAGCACATCAGAAGTATAGACCGCGGTATAATTATTATGTTTTATGCGAGAAATAAACAGAGACGGTTTGTTCGCTTTGAGCACTTTTTTTTATTTTTCGTTTTCGTTAATAATTCGATTTATATAAAAATCGAAAAAGTTTTTTTATACGACACGCGAAATAGATATAGAATTTATTTACATATTATATTATAAAGTTTCGAACGAATGCTGATGACGCGATGGTCAAACGTACACGAGTTTATTATATAAAATAATTTCATTTATCGAACTCTGGGGGAAAATATTTAAAATAAGTGCTTCGTATAGAATATATAATATTCGTAAAAGTATTTCGAATGCGTATCCCGAATATCGTCCGGCGAAAACGTTTGGAATACAAGTCGTATGTTTCTTTTTCTATTTTTTTTTTTTTTTTTTTTTTTTTTGTACAATATTTCGATACTCAATATTATGGAAGATATAAACTTTTCCGAAGACAGTTTTTTTTCTTCTAACGTTGGATTTTTATAAAACCCATCGTATAGTTCGATTTCGTGTATTATACACATTTTGTACATACGAGTACATTGTTTTCAAATTGAACGTGATGCGAGGTGTAAACGTGTAATAAAATTATAATAATTATATTATTGTAATGTGTGCGAGCTCTGTTGCATATATTATAAAAAATATAAAGCGATGATCACTACAAAAATCCGATAAATCGATTTCTTTTCGCTATTTAGTGAAATTATATATAACAATGTGTATATTGTATATACATAAAAAATATTATAATATATTTTATCGTGTTAATTTTTTGTAAAAAAAAAAAAAAAAATGTTACCTTGAGACGCTGTTCTAGGCAATGTAGACGATTTAATTGCCGGTTTCGCAGGTTTCGTATCCGCTATATATAAGGCAAGCAGCGAAATACAACAATAATGTAACACAAACAATATATAATATTATAATAGTCCACACACGGTATATTATTATTATTATTATTGTTATACATTTATAATCGTGTAAAAAGCATAAAATATATTATCGAGTTAGGCATATAATATTATTTAAATTATTACACACGAGTATTACCGCGACAATAACATATACCAGCGTTTCTCAAACTGTTGGTAACCTCTGGGGGGTCGCGAGTCAATTTTCGAGGGGTCACGAGAAGCATTTTTAATTATACACATTGTAAGAAATTTATGTTTTTTTAAATTGTATAAACTATAGAAGTATAATGTATAAAGTAATATAAGAATTATTAGGGGAATTATTATGACGACGAGTATTTTTGGTACGTCGTTATCGCAAAAATATTTCGATAAAATATGACGATAAAGTCATCCGGACTAAGTCCCGGTACTCGGAAACTAGTTTTCTGTAAAATAAAGTAGGTACTAAATAAGTAATAAAATAAAAAAAATTGTTTTTTTTTTTTTTTTTAAAAAATTGCTTTTTTGATTCTGTAAATGTCCCATAGTTTTACATTTACATTTTTGGATTTTTGGAAGATAATTTGGGTCGCGGTCTTAAAAAGATTGAGAACCACTGACATATACGATTAATTATTATTATTTAAGCGGTATTATATATTATTATAAATTATATATCTAATAATATTATAGTTGTTGTTGTGTATTGTTATCGCGAAACGAAATATTTATTATGTATTTCACAATGATTTCAGATGTAGGTAAAAATAATATAATATATTTTATTTTATCGAGCCTTGAATTTGTCCAGTCGCGAAATTGTTTTGTAAAGAAATGCTCGTTCACGTGTCGTTTGATTAATATTAACAATACGATATAATATTACAGTTGTTAATATAATGTATTATATAGGCACGCGTATATTATTATTATTATTATTATATTGATTCGTCATAAATTTATTGTTAAGAAATTAATTGTTTACATTTTTCGTGGGCGATAAAATTTATTTCGTATTCTCGTGCCTTCCCAATACAGTTTATACGCAATATACAATTCAAATTATATTTGGAGGAAAATAGATATATTTCTAAGGAAATGTGTAAATTATCCTACATTAATTTTATCAAAATCTAATGTTTTATCCTGTTATTATTATTATCATTTATTAGTTTATAAATAGGTACAGCTAAGAAATGTACACTCGTCAGAACGATTTGTAATATTAATAATTATATTATAATTCGTTATATATATATATTTAAATATGTAGTTATAGTTCTTGGCGGTAGGTAGTTGTGTTTTTCAACGGAAATTATTTATTAATATATCAATAAAAAATGATAATAATATAGTGAAAAATTTAATATTATTATATAATTGGTAACATTTCCCACTATACAATAATGGCAATAATCATATAATAATTCATAATATTATCGTAATCGCCGTACGGTATTCAATCGAAAAATATTTGTTTAGGAAATAAAAAGTATTTTAAGTTAATAATTTGCCTTTGATTGTTAAATTATCATGCGCACGCTGGATACAATATTGTTGTGATTTCCGGAATTGAATTCTCATTTTACGTCGACTATACGTTAATTTTATTTTGCGTACCGATTCACTATATTATATATTAGATATATTTATAACTATTTTTTTCCTTCTGCCATTTTATCGTCTATAAGTTTAATTCTCAGGCGCCAAACGCGTGATTTATATATCATTTTTAGACTTTTCGTTAAAAAATACACTGGTATCACTTTATCCGACGCATATCATATTATATATAATTTAGTAATGTTACATTTTTTTGAAATGATAATATTTTATATTTTGTTTTTGTGTGTTTTTTTTTTTTTATTATTATTTAGCGTATATCGATCGAAAATATAAATATAAGTGAATGCTAGTGAAGGGAAACCATAACGATACTACCAAACGATTAAACGGAACGCTTAATTATTTATATACATAAACATAATATGAAACCCACCTGAACTTTGTGGCGAATGTTGTTTTGGCGAATTCATATCTGGCGGTTCGTCACTGAACGATACTGATTTCTCGAACGAAACTGATTTGTCTGTAACGTCAACAGTACATAACCGATGTGTTATTAGTCGATTTAAATATAGTCGACGAGTTTAATGATGGAATGAAATTATTATTATCATAACATATAAAATCGTAAGCGTGACGTATAATATACGAAAGTAATCGTAACGAATATATCGTTTATAAAATATGATCAAAATCGACGTGAATTCTATATTGTACGTATTGTAATGACACGCGTATGTATAGCTGCGGTCTCTATAAGCCGCCGCGATAAAAACAGCGTAAAAAATAATTATTTTAAGCTACGAGGTCGATTTTTTACGTCAAGAATAACGCACCGGAGAGATATTACACGCATGAAATGTTTAAGTATGCATTACATATATAATCTCATATATGCCGAAAACGAATAAAATATTTAAAAAAAAAAAAAAATAACAATAATTATTATCGAATACAAATATATATTAGGCATATAAGTAACGAAAAGTCGATCGTAACATATTATAATATATATTTATATGATAATAACGTATCGTTGTTAAAATATTTGATATATTAATAAATGGAATAAAACACAAAGCTCAAACGCTATATTCAAATGTTTCAACCTTATATAATACAATATACGAGTATATTATAGAAACTACCTATTACGTTCATTTCGGACGTATCTATATTATTATTATATATACGTTTACGTCGAGCAACAGCAGTAGGCGTATATAATTATTAATTAACCATATATATCGTAAAGCCATCATATAAAATATTACAATACACGATCTTACCTTCTGCGCAATATTATTCCGTCGTGATTTAAACGTGCGAGATTCCATAATAATAATATATAATATTAATTAAATTATATAGTAAATGCTAACGTGCAAAAAAGGCGTTTATATAAGAGATATAATGTAAATAAAATAATAATAACACGTGTAAATATTAATGGTACATACAGGTATTATATACAAAATATACGTTTTAGCGTTCCATAATATACATATTATTATTATGATAATTAATAATACTAATCAAGAAAGCGTAATAAACTAAATTGTTGCCAACGTAAGCGAACATAAAGTACCTATATATGTGTAAAACGCGTATGTACAAATAATTCGTGTGTATATAATATAATATAATATTATTATGTATATAGCTAACCTCGTCCGAGTTTAGGAGGTTTAGTGTCAGACCGCTTGAATGGTTCCTCTACAAGCACATTATACACACACACATATTATATATATATATAGATATAAATACTATATGTTCTGATAAGAATGTAATATGTTTTTGTTATCAATATTTTATAAAATATGTGTACGCTATCTTAAAATATTATAATGTAATATTATGTCTACGCGGATACGAAATTAAGCGTCGATGTCGAAAACCGATTTGTGATTAGGTGTATTTAAGAAAAAGGGGTTAAGAATTATTAGGATGTCAGCGCGCGATTTCCGTATCCGTCGGTCTAACACGTTCTCAAAATATATTCCCAGTGTGAACGTGTTATGATTTTTATAATTTCAAACGTTCATTTTGCCTTCCTAGAGTGATAATAACGGTAATATTTAAGTCCTTTTTTCGAAAATTTTTATATTTATATTGAACGAAACCGCACCGGAAATGTCTGAAATTCAGAATGATCGAATCATGAGAAGGCGTATTAACCAATACTATGCGAGGTGATTATTTTTTGAGCAATAGTCATTTTCTGAAATTTCAGTCTGACAAAGCGATGTAGGTATAGAAATAATCATTATTTTCGATTTTAATTTAAACGATTCTAAATTCTTTATCAGTAGATATTTTATGTCTTATAAAATAATCACTACCCATCATCAATGTGTACTTTTATAAATTTATATAATATATCCTAATGTATTATTTCGAAAGTATTCTTCTCTTTAATAATTTGATAATGTAATATTATTGTAGCGTTTGAACTGCGAAATCAACATAAACGTCACAATTCAATTTAAAAATCGTAAGACCGTTTTTGATATGTCACTCGTTAGGTTAGTGTAGTCACGGAACGGAGAAAGTATATATCACGCGCTGACATCTTCTTATATAGAACGATTCATATTTAATGGTCAATTGACGGGAATACAAGTCCCGCCGGATACGATATCGTGGTAAATTCGTTACCAATATTAACGAATAATAATTAATGGTACCTATATAGATTAATTATAAATGCGTAATGTCAAAACGGGTTAGAAAACAGATTACTACGCACCTGCCAAAGACGTGGTACTGCCGCTGGAGGCCTTATCGAACTCATCACTAGCTAAATAGTAATAATGAAAAAAATATAAGTGTTAGAAAAAAATGGATGTATATAGAAAGGGTTAGGTTAGCATACGCCAAAAACCAAGCGAGAACGTGTCAACACGTTTTTGAAAATGAAGGTTTTTATCAAAAATTATATTATTATTATAAATTATGTATAATTTATAGGTTATAGGGTTAGGTAAATACGTATAAGTATATATTATATTATTATATAATAGACGAATAAATAAACGACGTACAATGTGCAGTAAGTATATAAAGATATATCATATATAATATAGTAATAATATAATATATAGCCGATACGAAAGTATATATACTTAATAATATACAGGGTGATCATTTTGTGTCACAAAATATATATTTATTGGAAATTACATGGAAAAAGTATTATACCTGTATATATAATAATAATGTAATCCCACCGTTATTGTAACACAACATTTTGATCACCTTGTATACGATGGGTTTGGTGTAATAGCGATGGATAGTATGAGTGTATGTGATTAATAAAATCAATAATAAATATATGACACGGCCTACCGTATTGATTCTCCCCGATAACTTTTATATTGTTTTGAAATACGTTTTCATAAAATTACACGTCATGATATGCGACGGACAAGTGCGAGAGTTGTACTAATTTAATTAATTTCATTAAAAAAATAAAAATATGTAACCAGTACTTATTATTATTATTATTATTATGTACACGATATAATACCTATGTTAATATGTCTGATATTACATACTTAGTACTTACGTGTGATAAAATATCTGAAATTTAATTTTTGTTTTTTTCATTTCTATATAATTACATGCACTTACGTAATATTATATTATTAGAACGTATAATGTTATGAAATCTTTTCGTATACATTTTGACATATCACAATAATATTTAGTCGATATATTATAAACTCTGAAGTGGAAGATAGTAATAAAAAATTCGAATTTGTAAAAATATAACGAATACAATAATTATTTTATTCCTCCTTTATTTTATAATTTATTAAACGAAATAAATACGACTCTGCCGTTTAATATTATAATATAGTGATGCTGTAATAATAATTCTGATATTCGAGAATTCGGGTTATCATAAAAAAATAATAATAGTTATCGGAGGTGAAAAATACGACGAGTTGCCGGTTTGCAAAATGAACGAACGACTTTTGGAGTGTGCGCTTCAAATACAATATAATAATATATGAAAAGAATAATTGTTCGGAAAAACGAACATAAAACAGATATGAACTAAAAATAATAATAAAGATAAAATTTCGAAATATATAGAGTGTACCAAACTGCAACTATATAATATTTGGGGAAAATGTTATTACAAAATGTTCTTTTTTTTTTTTCACCCTATACGTTAGTATACTCGAACGTTATCATTTCATATAATATTTACCACTTCTGAACGGCAACGTTACTACTGGCGCGTGCGTAAGGGCTTTTTGAACTAATCCCGTCAGGTTGGCAATCTGTCTCTCCATGTTTTCCACGCGTATCCTGAAAAACGATCGACGTTTATTATTTATACAGTATAATTAAGTACAATCAAAATTAAATTTAAATTCAAAATATCTTCGGGAAAAAAATAATAGCGAAACATACGTAAAAAATGAAATGAATAACACAATACATTAAATTCAAAAACACAAAATGCAAAATCGTATAATACACGAGTCAACTTTTAAACAGGAAAATTATTATAATATTAAAATATGTATTGTGTTCCTATAATAATTAATTTTCATTTTGATTTGGTACTCTGGCAATAATATCGTAACGAGTCTAAAGTTATAATTACCAAAGTTGATAATAATTTTGTTCGTACCGCATGTAAGTATAATGTAGGTATACCCGTTAATAATTTATTATGTAGGTATGTTACACGTTTCATATACAGGGTGATGTCCCATGTCCCTGATCCATTTACTCGTTGCAATAGCTCCGTGAAAATTTAAGATTTTTGAACAGCGTTTTTATTTTTAAATTATTTTTTCTTATAAGTAAACGAACTGTATAATATTACTTTTATTATTATTTTAAATTTGAACATATCGTAATAGCCTTTTTAAATTTTTTAGGTTTTATGAAATTTGAAGATGTAGCCAGCAATTTATAATTATAATTTTGGTGGGTCAACATATCAATTTTATCAAGATCACTATTTTTTAGGCATTTTTGTCCAATTTATTGAACGAATGATATTTCTGGTGTCATTATTTGTTATATAAATAATTACACATTTCACTATCATGATAATAATATACAAAATTTGTTTTATAAATATCATTAATTTATTATAATAATTATAGTTATCTCTAATTATTAGTAATTAGTATTTTTCGATTAATTATCATTTCAGAAATATCATTTATTCAATTTTAATGAGTAAAAAAATCATTATTTTTTAAATAAAATTGAAATGGTGACTCACCAAAATTATCATACAATAATTATTATACTCTATACTTAGAGTACTTTAGCTATATACCTAATTAGCTAAATTCAATTTCACAAAACATAAAAAATAAAAAGTTAATTATTTTTATTTTTTAAAAGATGTTAAAATTTAAAAAAGTAATAGAAACGATATTAATTAATAATTATTATAGTCCGTTACCTAACTAATTAAAAAAAAAAAAAACAGTGTTCAAAAATCTTAATTATTTACGAAGATATTACAATGAGTAAATAGATTTGAGTCATCCTGTATACATAATAATATATATATTAATGCTGCATATTATATATATAGATAAATTCGCTTAGATAACTCATCGCGGTTATTTAGACAGGTTTCGCGAGAAACTAAATAAAACTGTTTTTGAAATATAACGCGATCTTTAATCTTCGAAATTGTTATTATATTATTATTTGAATTTTTTAGGTTATGTTCAGTGAGTGAAAATTTTGACTATTAACGAATAAATCCATTGCAGGTATCGTATAAAATAATAATTATATTTATTTATTTTTGAAATTTCGTTACACAAAATGACGCAAAAATATAATATTATTTTTAATTAAAATAATAACGTACGATAATAATTTGCGTGCAAATAATATTTTAATAAATATTTGAAAAATGAAATATCCACATCAAACATTTCCCGTGTTGACGATATTGTTGTATTTTAATTTTAAATAATAATATCCGTGATTTAATATTACTTTTCGCTTCATCTTATAGATAGATGATCTATCGTATCGTATGCTTCAAATTTCAATAATAATAATAATGGCGTTGAAAAGAAAAGAAAATAGAATATTTTAATAAATATATTATAACGATAATATTATTATTATATTGGAAACGTCGGACGGTCGTAACTTTAATGGAACTCTCCACGGACAGACTGTAATATTATACAGGTATATAATAATTATTATTTTATTATGTCGTTGGCGCGTATAACAATATTTTAGTATAATATTATAATATTATGGTAGAAAATTCCATTTCGGCTCCAACGAGCACAATAATAATAAATAGTAATAAAAATAAAAATAATAATAATAATAATAATAATAATAATAATAATAATAATAATAATAATAATAAAAATAATAATATAATATTCGCATAATACCACGTTTAAAATACATCTTTTTGGTGTTTTTGACTGGGCCAATTATTATTACAACCGATCTATAGTGTAAAATTGAAAATATACAAAACGATTTATCGTAATAATATAATTTCTAGTGTAATGGGTACATCTGTACTGTGGAATATTAATAAAATATGTGTTTTCGAGGACAGAATTCAATTCGCTTTCTCGATGTTGACGTTTAGTATTAAGTATTAAGTAGTCCACGTTATAATCTATTTTTCTACGGATACGATAGAAAACGAATATTATCATATTATTTATATTTTATGTATATTATAAATGATCCGACAACATAATAATACAATAATATTGTATTTAAAGATTATTCCGTTCATAAGAAATAATTTTCACTTAGAATTTGAGCACTTTGCCGCATACACAAATAACATTACGCTTTTTAAAATTTTAATTAGATCGGAATATAATTAAAAATTTAAAGTAAAGTGACGTGTATAAAAAAAAAAACAAAAACGATCTCATACGATGTTTTCGAACAAGACTCTATTCTTTAAAAATAAAATTCGTACGATTAAACACGAGATAATTAACTTATTTCTACACACACACAAACAGATTATATAAATAATTAAAATAAAACTAGGAAAATTTCGTTTTAAGAACGAAATCGGGCGATATAATACAATTTATTTAAAATATAATATGTTATATTATAAACGTACAATCACGCTAATAATTATAGGTATGGGTATAGAAAAAATAAAAAATTTAAACGCAGGAAAACTACATAATATTATAACATGTATACGTACTAAATAACTAACTAATTAAAACTAAAAAAAAAAAAAACTAAAAAAAACCTTAAAAAAATATCAATCGTGGGAAACAATTACTTAAACGCGTAAAATTCTACTGTAAAACTGATACAACAATAATACGTATTTATACCATAATACATCGTACTATGTATAAAGGCCCGCGCGCAGGATTTCTTTAAGACTTTAAGGGGGTTTTCAAATATTTTATTAAATATTTCCTTGTAGATTTTTCTATAGATGGATTCTTTAGATATTCCTAATACATTCGTAATAATAATTAAACGTAAATTAAATATGTATTATAACATTTTTATGAATATTATACGCGTATTATTATAATTATTTTATTTTATTTTAATTTTTTTAAAAAAAATGAAATATAATTTTATTCGATACAAATCAATCGTTCAATAATTTTCTACCCCGGGGGTGTATTATTAGTCGCGTATTTTTTCCTGCGTTATGTTTGTTTTTAACCTCGACGTATATTATTAGTTTTAGAGTTTTAGTCCTGAATTCACGGTATTATTTTTGGTCACATTTCGTATTATTGTGTGTTTTGTGTTGCATATTAATTATTAAGGAGAACAAAAACAAATAACGATGGCGGATAGCGTTTTGAACCCTAAATCTCCCGACCCACCCTTGCGCACGGACCTGTAAAATGATATTAAAATTGTTACAAAAGCTAAATAATAATACATTGTAATATTATACAAAACGTTATAAACGATGGCGTGCGTTCGAAAATCGTACAATATCACTTTATGACCGATTTGTTTATAATATAATATTATAATTTATACCTGGTGGCGTCATAGGGGACGGCCGGAGGGTTTCCGAACGTCGATCTTTTGGATATCGGCGGTTTCACTGTGTACATGCTAAACGGGTCTTCCATTAGTTCGTTGTCGCTGAACACACACGCACACACACATTATATATAGATAATATAGAGATAGGAATAGAAACAAAAAGAGAGTTTACCGTAAATATATGAAGAAATGAATAATATTATAATTTAATAACTAGGTATATGTATATTGAAATATATTATATTTAGAAGAAAAAAGAACGCAAAGAAACGCGACGGATTCCGATGAGGCATGAGGGATGGGACTAATAACAATCATAATATTTACAAATTGATGTTATGCAATCGTAATCTTATAACACTTTTATTATGATAACACACATAACGTTTTGTACATTATATTTTATGACTGTGATGGTTGCATGGATGTGAGAAGAGCCAACGTTGAAATAGAACGTTTTTGCGGGAATGACGAAAAATAAAATAATGACCGACTTTAAAAACGTTTTATAAAATGACCGGATTATTCATTGAAGTTCATATGATAATATAATACATTATAATATAGTTTTAGGTCACATATTATTACACTATCACATTTGTATACTTAATTTGAGATCAATGGCGAACGTCATTTTAACATTATTGGTCAAATTATTATACAACTAATAATAGTACGAATCCTTCAAAATGTGACAAATTGCAGGTTGCCCACGGAATATAATATAATTACTCGTATATATTATGTAATAATATTATATTATAAACATCAAAATTGTTTGTGTTTAAGAATAATATCATAATACAATCTGACGTTTTCATTTTTATAATCAAATTTAATTTCTTCGCCGTTATATTGTCTCAAAAACACAAGACAAAAACGTTAACCCAGAAATTTTTCCTGTCTTCTATATACTATTTACTCTCCCTCCTTTCAATAAACACGCCACTATATATATATATATTATAATATTATCAATTATTATATTATTATTATGATACGAATATTTATCATAATAATATAATCGTATTGTATATTGCGTAAAATGTAAAAATATTAAAATAATTATTAAACATCCGGTCGGGTCGCAAAACGCGTTTAAAAATACAATATATATTTACAATGAAATATTGGATTAATATTATTATGTAACAATATTTTGACATTTTTCGCTGTTTCGTGTGTCAAAACGAAACGAGCGACATGATAATATTCCGATCGTCCTGCAAACTCAGGAATGGCGCCAAGATTTGAGAGGCCCGAACAAAATATTATTATTATAAAACCCTATCGCCGTCTCCGTGAAAAGTATATACCTATGTACGTATACGTAAAAGTTATATAAATAGACCCGTGGAGAGGAATTTTTCAAAGCCTATAATAATACAGAATTCACATTATATATAGATTGTCGCATTCGATTTTCACAAACCAAATAAGTAATTTTTACAAGATTATCGATGAAAGGAGATTTTTTTTCAATTATCGCGTCAATAACATTATATAGGTACACTGTGTGTACCCAATACACGTCACGAGCAAATTATAAGTACCTAAAATTGAAAAAGTAACATATAGATAAAAGAAATAATAATAATAAAAAAACGAATAAAAGCCGTTATTTCGTTAAGAAAAATTGACAAATTTAATCAGAAATTTTAACGTCTTATAAGATAAGGGTCAGTTGAGTTAGATATATTTTGTTCGAATTTCGTAGCGCGCATATAATTTGATATTATATTAAAAGGAAAAAAAATATTGGGTATTACGCGCAATAATATATAATTTTTTTTTTTTAATATTATATAATAATATATCATAGTTCATGCAGACAGTGTAATGGTCGCGACGTTAGTACCGCATTTCTCGTATATATACGTCGAGTGGCGACCATATTATTATTATCATAAGTATAACCATAACCGGAGTTATGTTTGCTCGGTACGTTTCGCATCAAGTCAAATATGTGACGAATAATATATGACGTTATTATAATAAGATATTATAATATTATGTTTTATGTATGGACGGACGGTGTTTGCATTGTAAACGAACTCGTGGGCAAAATGCCCGCACCTGATGCTATACAGCATTTGTCGTTTCGACGGATTGTCGAGACAAACTTTATTAGGGCATTTACCCGAAAACGAGACCGAACTTATAGCAATTATATGCCTTGTGACAACATTACACAGGATGATCGAATTATGTTATATAAAATTATAATAATTTTATTAAAAATAAAAGTCTCTAAGTCTCTTATTTCTGCAGTATAAAAATAATAAGCGTTAAGTCGTAATAATATTATTGTGCTTTAAAACAATTTCTAACTTTATGAAATACGGTTTTTACGTATATCACGCGTTCGGTATTATTTTGTTTTGTTACACAATGTTGCGTAGTTGAAGATCAAAACAATAAAGCAACTTGGAAATTAGAAATTAAAAAGAAACAAAATAGAAATATACTTTTAAGACATCGGAATGTAATTATTTATAGATTATTAGATTATTATGTATTCGAAAACGACATTATTTCCTATTATTACGTACGAGATATAAGTAATTGTGTATAATATATTGGTTCAAGGGGGAAAATAATGTCAACGATTCGACGTTATAAATTACAAAATCATATAATATATTATATATGTATTATAATACGAAATATGCATGGAAGTGAGAATAATTTATCTCGAAAATTTACATTATTGATTACACGACTGTAAGGTGAAGTTTCGTTAAAACAAATTATTTCTAGACGGCGTATTTCAAAATAATTGATAATTAAAAAAAAAAAGTTTAATTTTCAAATTATAAAAGTTAAATAATAAATTACAAGAAGAGTGTTAAAAAAAAAATGGAATTATCGTATAATTGCAGTTTTAAAGTGCGAAACGTTAATTTTTTTTTTTTATAATATATACATATATAATTCATAATATTTACGATATGATAATATTTATTATTTATGATAATGTATACAGTCCTGCAAACGAATCTAACTGGTCAGTCACGGCGGCATAAGTGTGTTAATTTTATATGTACGTTATTACGTAACTAAAAAATAGGGTTCACTCTCGAAAACGGAACTATATATTAAATTATGTACAAAAAATTTTAATAATTAAACGCGTTTCGCTTCGAAAATAGCGCGATATTAATGTTTATATTTTTTAATACGCAATAGGGTAGTAATTTATTTAATAATTTAAGGGATGAAAGTTGATTTTTGATATACTAATGTATAATGTATTATGTTTGATACCAATTTGGAAATATAATACGAGTATAAGTAGGTAGGTATACTTGACGTTTTTAAGCGATATGAGTGTATAATACGAGTTATCATCCGAATCAACAAATTTTCCAAATATTTTTAATATTATTATCTAATATTATCTATTTTTTAACAAATTTATTTATTTCGTGTAGGTACGAATATTGTTTTTGACGGATTTCGAAAGAACACACCACAACGATAATAAATTTCGAATATATATGCGAATCACCTATACTAATATTTACAAATACGATAATATAATAACGCGTTTTAAATAATATAAAACGTACCTATATGATAAATGATCGTTTTAATCCTACGCGATGGTTATTATTTTATTGCTATATTTATATTTGTTATTATTATAATATAATACGTTTCGTAAAAAGAAAGTTTCCGTCGGACGCGTTCTGTTTTTTATCGGATTCGATTTTTTTTCTAAAGTAATGTTTTCGTTTTATACATATTATTTGTTGCGCAAAACATCACTGCATAAATAATAATATCGTTATGATGACCATAACGCGAGTGTAAAATAAAAATAATATCTTCTGTTATATGGGAGGGTACCCACGTGTACAATATCGTACCCGACCGCGAATGGAAAACGTAAGAACGAATAACAACACGTAATAGGTATTATTATAATAAAGAATATTGCGTGCGCGTCGTATTATTGACCGGTCGTACCAGTTATCGCGTATGCGGTTTAAACCGTAATAAAACGCACACGACGATATTATATTCAAATATACCAAGGTATATGTTATATACGAATCGAACGGGAATCCGGAAATGTCGTCCGGAAGCGTGCTAAAAAATAATAATAATAATAAAATAATTATCATAATAATATTATATGTACACGCCTTCGTCGTCGGCCGGCGCCAAATAAAGTATAATATCAATATGCACCGCGTGAAGTTATATTTAAATAATATTGACGATTAGAAAAGAGACGCGAATAATATTTTTATCATCATGAACAACGATATTTTAAATCGTTCGTTAAATTTAAATCCGATAGGCCGAAGGATATTATATAATATTATTATAGAAGTATTATATACCTTTTTACCGCGCAGTGGTGGCCAAACGGTCCGTTACGAATTAAATTTCTTAACCCGAAATATATTGTAAATTAAATATCAAAGTCTCCACTGTAAAAAAATGTGAACGGAATAGTTTACATACATTTTTCTCATATTATTATAGCGAGTATACCTATAGGTAAAAAATATTATTCAGTGCGAATAAAATTTTCATAGCATATTTTACATTTTTTAATATTGACTATAGTGATCAATTTCTTGACGTAAAATATTTCTTACGAGTACCTACCACCGTAAAATGTGATTTTATACAACACGAAAAATAAATATTCATAACGACGGAATCGGTATTTTTTTATTTACAAAATATAATATAAAAAATAAAATAAATAATATAATGTCGGTTCAAAGAGCACAAAAATATTTCGTGATTTCTTTTTATAAAGACTTAAATAATAATAATAAAAAAAAACTTTTCATTCCAGTCGGTCTACACGACGTAGAGGAAAATTACAAATTTGCCGGACTTCAAAAACAGTCACACCTGTTGTGTTAAACACGTCTACCTATATAATTATTATATTAATAGCACACGCCACACGCGCAAACACTAGAAGCAGTCCGGGAAGACGATTTGTTGTTTTTTCGATCCATTAGAACATAATTAATTACAAATTTTTATCGTCATCTAATACGTTAGAATGGTAGATTCAATCCGCCGTCGGCTGAACGTGTACTATAAACCTAATCGTATACCACGTTTATTATACCGCATTATTACCGCGATGCAGTTATAACGCCTCCGCATTGACGCGGACGTCTCTAAGATATTTTCGAAAAAAATAAAAAATAACGAAACAAAATTAGATTATACGTAATTAAATAATAACGTCTCTACGTTTTAGGCTCGTAGATAAAAAAAAAAAAAAAAACACGTAAATACAATAAAAGAAAAAAAACGACGATAACTTTCTTGTTATGATTTCACACGGGCAAAAATGTACGAAAAAAAAAAAATAAAAAAATACTTAACCGGGCCTTCGATTTTCGTTTTTCGGACGACCACGGTCGTAACACACGATTACCACTCGTCTGTCTAACACAATAAAAATAATATTGCATATAAATTACATTGTGTCGATAATATTTCAGCGATGTCGGAGAAATCTGTTTTAAAATTCTATCTGCGTTGTATTTTTTTTTTTTTTTTTTAATTCGTGTAGGTATAAGATTAAAAATCTTTTACGTTTCGAAAAGACGTGTCGTAAATGTAGGCGCGAGAACGAAGGCAGTGGCGTAATATTTACACTGTAGGCCTGTAGAAATTAGCCGTCTTAAAATATTAATATATATATAAAGTTTATTGGGTACACGACAAACAGATTTCATTGAAAAATAAATAAATAATAGAAAATCCATAATTTGATAAAATATCGATTTTATAAGTGAAAAATAAAACAATGTTGTACTTTACCCACATAAAAATAAATTATATTACTATTCTCATCTCTACATTTGGCCATTGCGAAATTGTCAATTAAATCATTTGTAATTAAATTCGTTAATTTTCAATATACCTACTACGGTTTTAAACAAGAATTCGTTCGATGACAAAACGGTCGTCATAAAAATATTATAATAATACGTAAAACGGTCAAACGGTTAATTGCCAAGTGTTGATAAATTAATAAAATAATACAATATTATTAATAAATATTGCATTTATATTATAATTAATTCTTTATTGATATTCGTATTATTATTTGTTTTCTGAAATTAAAAATAAATAATTTTACTATGTACGGATAAGAAACATTGCAAGTAATATTTCTTACGAGTCTTACAAAATATTGTAGTAAATATTGTAAAAAGTAAACACACACGAGGTAAATAAAAAATTTTATATATATCATATAAAAATTGGACGTTATACAGGCACGTGCGCCAATTATATAGTGAATACGCAGGGCATTTTTTAAAATTTTTTTTTGTCTGCCGTTCAAAGAATAACGACGAATAATATTAAATGGAATTTTTAATTTTTATTTATTCTTATATAATATTATATTCAAAATTTGGGGGTTTTAACCTCTAAAACCAACCCTCGGATTAATAAATAGTATTATAAAATTATTTGGTCGGTTATACAGTTATTATTTTGCAGGGATTGTCCCTAACAGGTTGTTACCGTTCAACTTATCAATTATATCATTTATTTTATGTCGTTTATTTCTATTTTTCTCTATTTTTATAAAATATATTTACGTACAACGTGGAATATGATATTATAATCGTTTTAAATTTGAAAACGTCAACGTCGTGATTTCAACAAGAATCAAAGTGGATTTCATATATGTAGGGGAAAAAATGTAATTTGGTAATATTTCATATTCAATAATTTTGTTATTATATTACATTGACAATCACAAATCACAATCCGTTGCCGCCAGTCCGTCGGAGCCGAATTATTTACTTATATTATTATTATAAATGCGAAATCGTTATCCGGTCCGTATTATATTCGCATACGGCGCCTTAGAGAGTAATATAGAAATTATTACTGCGATTGGCCAGTGCCATAGACAAATGTTCGAAAATAGGAATAAAATGTTATATAGACGGATTTCGTCGTCGTCGTCGTCGGCGGTCAGGGTTGGATATCCGGAGAACAGATAAAATATAAGATCCCGTCTATATATTTTAAGCGTGCATACAGGGTGATCGGAATTACACGTTACAAAAATAACTATGATTTTGCGCGTATAAATTTCACGCCAATATTTAGTGACACGAAATTTTCACCACCCTGTGCAATATAAATATATGAGAAACTGTCCTAATAGATTACGTCTTTATTTTTGTCTTTCTACGTTTTTTCTGTTGCGTTGTCTGCTCGTGTATACGATACCGAGTGAGTGATGATAATTATACGGTTTTTGTAAATTGTATATAATACGAAAAATGTTCGCTAAATGTCAGGAAAAGGATCGTTTTTCGCCATTTGTTTCAGGGGAAAAAAAGAAATAGAAAAATTTGCAAAAATTGCAATTATGTGAAAATAACTACTATAAATTCAGCTGTCATCGTAACTCGTAAGTCCGATTTTCCGAAACCGAACTGGCCGATATTACGTAGATATATTGTATTAATGTATTATTATTAGGTATTGTTTTTTTATAATTTATTGTGTTTACAATTTTACATCCCAAATAACGAAGCGTGTTATTCTTATTCGATAGATCATTTTTCGACTCACCAATAACCTAAACATAATATTATTAAAAGTAGGTAATATTCACATATTATACAAAATGGTTAGAAATAAATAGTAATTTTTAATATTTTTATTACACAAAACTCAAAAATTATGGCTTCACCTGTCAAATTATAATAATTAAAATTAAAGTATATTTTGAACGAAGCGAAGTATGTTTTTTTCTTATCTATGTAGACACTTTTTCGACTAGAAATAATGCTCTGATTTTCACGAATAGCGTATTTTTCCGGTTGAAAAGTTGATGTAGTTGATACTTTATTTGGGTCATTTTTCGAATTTTTCAAAATTGATCCTATGCGATAGAAAAAACGACAAAAAATAATAAAAAACACGGCATTTTTCACGAAAACAGAAATTTTTAACAATTTTAATATTTCACGATAACTCTCAGGCGATTGTGAACTTAGAGATTTGCGGCGCATTCCCTCCACTAAATCACTGATTATATAGGTACGTATAATATAATACGTCGTACAATGAACATAATATTATTTGTGAATTCAACGATTATATTTTTTCTTTTTTATATTTTTTTAAATGCCTAGTTTTATCACAAACGATAATCATTTTTTTTAGAAAAATTAAAAACATAATAAAACGTATACAAAATTCCGCAAGTCAATTCATTTAGTCGTCTTTTGACATTATTGTGTATCATAAAGTACACAGTAATAATAATTATTATATTCGTAAAACAAGATATGTTTGAAATAAAAGTGTGCCCATTTAATTTAATTTACATTGGAAAATAATATTTCATGAAAACATCTTTTAAATATTAAATCAGAATTTCTGACGATCCTGAATAATAATTTATATCGTGCGAATACAACGAATAACGTAATATTAAAATAAATCATAAAAATGTGAACTTATGCAATATTATAATAGTTTTAAATTTATTATTTATCTATTTAATCGTTATTCACTGTTAAGATTTTGAGAGAAGCGAAAAATGTATTGGTTTTAGTGTTTTACAATGATATGTGTTTATTTTTGTTTTTGTTTTTAAACACTTTTTCTACCCGAAATGATGCTCCGATTTTTACAAACAGCATATGTATCCGATTGGAAAGTGGATGTTGTTGGTATACTTTATTTAGGTCATATTTCAAATTTCTCAAAATTGGTCTTATAGGGTAAAAAAAACTACTAAAATATGATGAAAATACTGTATTTTTTACGAAAACTGAAATTTTGTCGAAATTGATTTTAATATTTCATGATAATTCCAGTTATTTTGAATTTGTAGATATGAAATTTTTTTTTGGGAATTGAAGTAGAGATTATACGTGATAAATTTTGGAAACGTTACATTAATTTTTTACAAAATATAGAAATATTTGTATATTTCAAAAATTTCTCATTTTTATCTGTATAATGTTTGATAAAATTGGGAATTTTAGGTTTTATGGTCTGAACATTTTACTGAGTATATTCACATATTACATAACATATTACCAAAAAAATTAGAAAAATCCCAATTCTGCTTCTTTTCGTTTATTATTTTTTTACGATAGTATTAAACTATATTATATATATATATTTATAGAATTTTTATACGACCTATGTCCTATATATAATATAACATGTTTCGACTAATGTGTGTTAATGAGGCCAATTTAAATAATATGATTTATGAAAGAAAACGTAATATGCTTTTGCATAAAATATTATAATATATAAAATTAAAAAAAAAATAATAAATAAAATAATATTCATGTTATATATACCTGTTACCTACACCGTATGCTCGTAATGTGTATGTATAATGCTATAGTTTATAAGCCCATAAATAATGTTAATTATTATTATCATGAACATTGTAGCACATACAAATTGTAATAAATGGGAGCTATATAATATTTCCAACAATCGTCTAAGTCTAATATAAATATAATATATAATATAATATATAATATAATATATAATATTACCTACGGACGTTTTCGAAATTATATTACACTATAAAATACGTCTTTTCTGGGAATATTTTTTATAAAATATTATTCATACATACTTTCTAACTACTCGTAGGTATACACGTTGTTGTATCGTCCGAATTTCGAGGTTATGTTTTGTCGGATCTCGGATTGGATACGAAATGCGGGAACACGTTAATAATATGACATACGAAAGCTGCACGCATACACACGTATAATAATATATATTATATTATCTGAAGCAGCTTGCACGCAAGCATCCGCTCCAAAACAACGAAATTGGAAAATTTATAAAAAAAAAATCGTTCTACGATATTATATCTATATTGTATAATACTTATAGGCTTTCAAAATTTAAATAAACACAGAAAAAGTTACATGGTCGAGAGAATGAAACTAAAATCGTCGGAAAGACACTATTTTGTGTATTTACAAAATCCTATAATATAATATATTTCTACCCTTAAACGGATAATCGCATAATATAAGCAGTAAGCGTATATATTATATATATAAACATATTATGTTCTATTCCGGACGGTATCTGTTTTTTCGCGATCCTATTCTCATATCTTTTGGAAATACGCTCGTGTTATTTTCAATAAACATTTATTAAATCGAATTTAAAGTAAACAACGAGGAGGAGGAGGAGGAGGAAGAGGATAAACATTCTATACTTAGGTTTACATTTACCTGGTCTCTTCGTCGATAACCGGAGTGATTGACCCGGTCCTGGGACCGTAACCGTAATAGGAGTTTTCATCGAAAGACGAACCCCCGGGAGACATGTAAGGAGGAGCTGTATATCCGGTCCTAGAACCTGATCTTTCTGGCGAAGACATGTACCCTGAAAAAAAAAATAATAATAATAATGATAATTTATATTATTTTTATAACACTTTTTAAAAATATGTATAATTATTTTTCGCTAATAAGTACTGGAATAACGAGTGTATACACGTATCGCTTCAATACGGATATAAGACTTACAGGTATACAGGCATAAAAGTATGCGAACTTGTTTTATAAATACAAGGAATTAAAAACGACCAATTTATAATATTATTAGTTTTTCGTAGAAATATCAGTTACGTATGTATCTTATCAGTTATTTGCATCGTATTAGTGTCATATTAGTATTATAGTATATTTTAGTGTCATCATACATATAATGACAATGTCCTGTTTCCTGTAAGTGTATTTTACTATTTTATATATTATAATATAATATGTTATAATCAATTGATTTTTTATTATAATAAAATAATCTAATAATTTGCAAAATAAAAAAATAACATCGATACACGCGGTTAGACAAAAAGAAAAAATTAAAAAGATTTGGTCATCTCAATAGTACCGCGTTAGTATGACATATATAATAATATTATAAAAATAGAGATGAAACGTAATAAATAATATTTTATAGGCGTTGCTGCAACGTTATCATTTTATACGAAACATCTTATAATATTAGATTAAATGTGCATGATTTATGGTTAATTTAAAAATTTAGACGAGGGATATTATTATTATTATTATTATTATGCAGTTTAGATTAGATTGTAATATTGTGATATTAAGATGTTATTTTAGTAAAAAACTTTTACGACCGAAACTGGGAAAAATGTAATAATATAGGTAGTCGTAGTATACAATATTAAAAAAGAGACGACATTATTCATTATAATATAATAATAATAATGATGGGTATATTATTATAATATTATATTACCTGCACATGGTTTAATTAAGAACTTTTAAATAAAAATAAATTTATTATTACGTATGGTTGCATCTATAAAAAGTAATTTTTAATTTTGATGTTTATTATTATTATTCTCTGTCCTGTCTCCTGTCTCGGTTATATCTTATATATTGGTCAAACCTCTGTAAATAATATTACTTATATATTATTATAATAATACTATATAATATATAATATTATTACTTTTTTACCGTTTTTCCGTCAAAACTTTAATTGAAAATCTAAAAAACAATAACCATCTTATGCTACTAAAAACGTCGCAAAAAGACAAATTTGCAATTTAAGTAAACAGAAAAAAGTTTTTAAACAAAATAAATACAATTTGATAAGTAAATAATAATGTTATACGTAGTATTTATATTTACTATTTATTTATTTTAAATTTTAAGTTTGCATAAAAATTATAACATTACTGCAGGGGCGTGAATTTCGGTAAAGAAAACTGATGAGTATTTGAACTCCACGATAAAATTATATATACGTAAATTCATTATATTATACGTAATATACGAGTATGAAAAAAAAAAAAAATGATGCTAATTGAAAAACTGAGGGGTGCTATTTTTATGATTAAGTATAAATTCATAAGTATTTGAATATTTATAAAAATTAATTTTACAAACTTGCACCGTCTCTATTAATCATAATTAATATCGGACCTTTATCGATAAGTTCCTTACCATACACATACGAACTCGTGTATAATTACTATCGTGTCCAAGAGAGATAATATTTAATATTTCAAAAAATTAAAATCCATTTGCTTCTTCGAAGTAAATTTCGATGGATTAAATGATTTTTTTCTAACGAGAAGACGAACAGCATGGATTTAACAAAAAGGGTGGTCCTCAGCAATCGCAGTGTTTGTGTATGACGTATGTATAATTGTAATATGAAAACTTTCTTTGAACTACATTTTAGTGTACTTTATATACCTACTTGCCCCCAGCTTGTTTGTGGTCTAAACCAATAACTAAATAATATTCTGAATAATTAATAAGCATCACGGTATAACGACTGTATCGGAAAGAAGGTTGCGAATAAATCGAATTTCTGGGCCGTCATTTACACACTCGAATGACGGGACGACCTCGAAATGACCGTCTAACGTTTACCACAATGACTCACATTTCAATATATACATTACGCAATAATGAAGTTCTAACAAGTTATGGCAGTTGTATTTTTTTTTTTTTTTTTTTTTTGTATAAAAACGGCAGAAATTATACATAATATTATTATTTTATATAAACGTTTAGGAAACGCCATATTTTCTAACCTATAACTTTTATAACGTAGTATAACGGTCCACGTGCTTTGGTAAGCACGGATATTATAATACGTTTATTTTTGTATTCTCGCAAAAAGTCGTATTCAAATTTATTATTCAATTATTATTGTCCTATTAATTATTGATTATTATAATTATATATTGCGCTGTAGGGATAATTTTTGGAATATTAGGAAAGTGGTTTTTAATAAAAAAAAAAAAAAAAAAAACAAACGTTTTAACGATTAAAACCGAACGGATACATTTATTGATGAGTTGGTTGAAAATAAAAATCTACTATAAAACATACGTTGAAACCGATTCGGATCAAGAGAATAACACTCTCACTAACTCTCAAGAGAACAATAATTATAATATCGTATTGTTTTGAAGAAACTGTACAAAGAATACAAGAAAAAAAAAAGAAAAGAAAAAAGTGTTAAGTCAATCGGCGAAGAAAAATATTATCAGTGGGTTTCTGTCGTAAAAATCGATATGAAAAAATAATAATAAATTGATATTTTAATGCTGGTCGTCTGATTTTTTTTTTTTTTTGCTAATAAATTAAATTGTCAAACTCGGATAGGTATTAAAAAAGTATATAAAAAAAGACATTTACAAATAATAAATACGCCAAGAGGGCACATAATATTCGTCGGAATAATATCCAACCGTTTCATATAATTATTATTTTGAAGTCTGAAGTACCAACTTGTTTAAATAACGAATAATATATCATATAAAATTATACAGGAATTCAGAAAAACGGGTTATCTTCATCGTTTTCGTATTGTAATTTAGTTCGATTACTCTTTATATACAGGGTGTCACACCACGTTTGTCCACAGCCAATAACTTTTGATCTATTTCATATTTTTTAAATTTAATTTTTGCAACTTATTTATGTATATACAAGTCACATTTTTCACTATTATAATTTTTTTAAGTACTTAAAACCAAAATAAAAAAAATAAAATCTTTGTTATCATATTAATTAAAATTTTAAAATAGCAAATTTCTAGTCTTGATTTTTCTTAAAATTATATATATAAAAAAAAAAATAATAATAATGTAGGCCAAACTTATGATTAAATGAAAAAATGAACAATATAAATAAATTTTTGGCTAATTAAATGAAGAATAATACTATCTTCAGCACTATCTTCAAACTGTTAGCGAATATTACATTTTTATCGTTTCGTGACGATTCCACTTTCAATTAATTATTGACTTATTGTTATCATATTAAAATGTTACATTATCATTTATCAATTAAAATATAATTACAATATACGTGGATTGATACACCTTGATTATCACATTATTATGTTTGTT
This sequence comes from Tetraneura akinire, assembly GCA_021307375.1. Taxonomy (NCBI): domain Eukaryota; kingdom Metazoa; phylum Arthropoda; class Insecta; order Hemiptera; family Aphididae; genus Tetraneura; species Tetraneura akinire. The sequence goes on along the minus strand of JAIUCT010000133.1, from coordinate 375,493 downwards.
TTGAAACAGATATAAAACGCTGCAGTTTACATGGAATATACATTGATTATAAAATATTGAACTCACTTAAATTTAAAAAAATTAATAACTAAGCTAAGTAAATACTTTTTAGAAATTAATATGATTATTAAAATTTTTAGAATAATAAACTATATTAATTGGCTATCTCAGAATTTTAATAAATATGAAAACAAAAATTTTATATTGGTTGTAAGTACTAAAAAAAAAAAAAAAAATTATAATAATGAAAAGTGTGATTTGTACAGGCAAAAATCAGATTTTAAAATTATTTAATAGATGAAAAGTTATTGGCTGTGGACAAACCTTGTGAGACCCCTGTATAAATAATAATTATTATTCTTATTAAATACGACAAACGCCATGTGTGAAATTGGTGCCATCTTGCGCTCGTATATTAACGGAAAAGTTATCTGGCCACGAAACAATCGTAAATCTACGCGACCGCATACATCGCTTAAATATATTATCATAATCATAAATCATTTGTTTTCAACAATGATGACGATTCGTTATGTTCTTTTCAAGTACAACTATGCGTCGTATTTAAGAATAATAATTAAAAATAATATATTGTTGTCGAAATGAGAAAATACGTTTATGTCTACGAATTAATATTCATGTACTAAAATGCACACCAAAATTATTGTTCTGTACGGTTTTGAGATTTGTGGGTGCTGAGAAAAAACGGTGAACTGAGGTTAAATTAGTGATATTCGACAAGAAAGTTGTAAGAAAAGTCCCAGTCTTAAAGTATATAGGAGAAAATCTCAAAATCATGAATTCCGAATACTGTGTAATGAAATTTCGGTGACCTGAAATAATTTATGTATACGTATAGCAACAAACCGCATGGCCTAAACAAAAATCTCTAATTAGTAGACAGTTGATCGAAGAAAAATCTACAAGGAAAGACTTTTAAGGAGGTCAAGGTTAAGGTGGAAAAACACTGCTGTGCGAAAAATGGCGTAGATCCGGAAATTTGATGATAGAAGGAACCACGAAGGTCGTAGAGGACAAAGACAGATTACAAGATTTGTACTTAGCGGTATGTTCTTAAAGGTCGAAATCAAGGAGGAGAATATGCTTAAAACAAACGAGTCTAGTGATTATTAATGACGTTGAGAGATTATTAGGTATATATACCGTTAGCAGGGGCAAAAATGGCTAGATTATCACAAATGGGGTTTATGCATGCGGTAGATAATTACGTTTTGTTAACATGTACCTATATGCTTTATTTAGGTAATTTTTCGAATTTCCAAATGGTTTTATTATATAGAGAAACTATTGAAAATTTACAAGGAAATTGTATATCTGATTAAATATTGGTTAAATTATGGCTATTATAAGTTAAAATACGGATTTTTCAAAAAAAAAAAATATTTACAAGTATATTATAAGACTTAACTACACAATATATAATATTATATAGTATTAGAAATATGTAATATTTTGAAAATTGCTTTGCTCGGAATCGTTTTTTTCTAATCATATTAAACAACGCAAAACGATATTGAATAATATTATATATCTTTCTTTGGTCCTATTTTTTCCTCTCCATCATAAACTACTATAATTATTTCCCGATTTAAAACGGTCAATTAAATCGAGTGTCAGTATGTGTAGTCAACATAATTTCAAAAATATAATTTTATCCGAAAAGGATATATTTGGACAGGATATTTTATACGACAGATAATTTCGTCCGTGTCGCAAGGGGAAAAAAATCCGGAAAAAATATACGAGGTACCTTTTGACAGTATACAAAACTTAATATTTTCAGTTGGAAAATTTGAAAAATTCGCGTAAATAACATTTAATAAATAGTAAAGAAGAAGAAGAAAAAAAATTGAAATAATTCGAAAAACGGAAATTCGTCTGAAATGTAATCTCGTCGCAGACGACTACTGTTCGTATTACGTATTATAATATTATGTTATATATACACGTATGCGTTTCTTGTGCACATAATGATTCGTCGTTTTCCGTCGTGCATCGTAAAAAAAAAAAAAAAAACGTAATATGTTCGCATAAAAAAAACTAGTCCGTAAGTACGAGCAAAATATTTAATATAATATTGTTATGCATTTAATATAATGTCTGTGTGTAATATATAGAAATCGCGACCATTACGAAATACAGTTCGGTGAATAAATTATTATAAACGACGTTATTATAATGTTTAAACGTTTTATGTTTTTCTTCGGAAACGATATCATATGGACGTAACGAGAGAAAAATAAAATAGACACTCGTGCCTCGTGCGTGATTCGAACGCGTATAAGCAAGTCCGTTTTGGGGGATTCGGTCGTTTTACGCAACGTTATCGTTCTATTCATTTGTTCGTTTATTTATTTATGTTTTTTTTTTTTTTTTGTTCCCCCAGGTGTGATTTCACAGACAGAGTTTGTGACATTATCCGTCGGACGATTTTTTATTTTTTTTTTAATAAATTATCAATTGTTTGCGATGCGCGTCGAACGACGGAGATTAAATATGATTATTTTGCAAAACAAACTTTTCGTTTAAATCGCATACCATCCGCTTGTTATTTATTGTAATTTGCGATTAAAAACGATTAAACAATAATACGATTATTGTTATATTACGTATAAGAGTAATCGCGAAAGATTACATTTCAAAATTCAAAAATCAAATATGTAAATGAATAATGTAATGTACTGTCGTTTATAAAAAAAAAATAATTTCCATACGATTTCTCGGTTTGATTTATAAATGCGATTTATTGGACTGTGCAAAAATTTTTTTTTTCCACGTACACGTGTATAATTTATTATTATATTCTCCGGAGAAATAACGTTTAGTTTAATATTTATACCGTCGGCGGTTTGGTTTTCGTATATTATGTATAATAGAAATATACACGTGTAGAATTTTATATTATAAATTAGAGAATTAATTCTATTTACTATATTTACTCGTACGTGTGTTTACTCGTCTCGCCGCGGTCGTATTTTTTCCCTCCTTCGAAAATTCTACAGAAATTCATTACGAATTAATACACCAACGTTTTATTGCCGATTCCAAACCGTTTATATAAACACTGTAATATTAAACTATTGTACCTACCTAGGTACGAGTGGAAAACTATAATATTTTATTTATTTAAACGTAATATTGGTTACCAAAAATTAGTGATAACAATATACTACCTTTTGGGAGTTTTTTCGTTGCGAATTAGAAATTTCATTCTTGTGGCACGCAATTGCGCAAACGTTATAGGTAGGTAACGTACAATTTTAACTCGACTGAATAATAATAACAATAATATTAAATTATTAATTGTTGCTACCGTTTCTTGGTGTTCGGAACGACGAACGATCATAAATTATTATAATAATAATATTATTATTATTACTATAATTTGTTTAGAAGACTGTAAAATAATATTTACTAAGATGACAAGTCGTAAGGGTACAAGTCATGGGTTTGTCCCGCAGGATTAATATAATAATAAATTGTGTATTTTACTATATAAATTCCCGTTTGATCTTTGCAGAGGACCGGAGTGACGATTAAAATTAAAAATTTAATTACAACGATTAAAAGCGCAGAAATACTCGTTTATAGACGATATTTTACGACCGTGGAAGTACCCCATATATTGCTATATTAAATATTATATTATATAACTGACGGGATAATCTTCGCGGAGCAAGATTGCACTAAAATTCACATGGCACGTTAAATCTTAATATTATTATTATTACTTTTTATTAATTTATTATCATCATACTCTTTTCACTCTCGTATCCCTCGTGTATAAATTCGACAACCAGCCCGATAATAATAATATATTATTATTGTGGCACAGGGCAGTGATTCTCAATATTATTATTTTACTATTATAGTATTAGTTTTTACTAATATAATATATTATTCAATTTCAAATTGGATATACGATTTTTCATTCATTTAACCATCGTTAAATATATAAGTACGTATATTGTATTTTATTATTTTCTTACGTTTATCACTACACATATTATATAGAATTATATAGATATTAAATATTATTCATTATTGGGATTTTTTTATTTTTTTTATTAATGTTTATTGCGACCCTAAATAATATCAGGTTAACTTAACCACTAGGAAGTATACTTATATACGCATATAGCTTACGATATTCGTTCAACGAGAATAATATTATAATATTGTAAATGCGAATAATCGGTTTAAATATGAATCGATGACTTCGGGTATGGGATTGATGTGTATAATTATGGAATAATAATAATTATGAACGTGGTTCACAAAAGTTTTTGGATTCCTCGTCTAGTGTTTACGTATAATATAAATATATTATGTACGTATATTTGTGGTTACCGTTTAAGGTATGTGACCGTGGTTATAAACCCGACGGGCGATCGCTTGGGAATTTCACTGTTTTGGCAATATTTTTACAACAAGCATTAATAATAATTATTGTGAATCATATTCGCGTATATAATATATATATGCGCATTGGGTATATATTATGCGATATTACACACATAAATGAAATTTAACGACTAGAAACATAATGTTACATCTTACATAATGACTATACATGAGACATGTTTAAGGTATTGTTACGATAAATAGTAATATATAATACTATATTATAATAGTATTTTCTAAAATCTCATGTTAAATATATCTTTTTTTTAAGGTTATTTTCGTACTACTTGAAAAAATTACAAAATACAATAATTCAAACCCTTTATGATGATGATGACCTATCTCTTAAATCAGTGGCGTCTAAATTTAAACAAAGAATTTAAGGTTAAGTTGTAAACTAATGTAATCCAATCCCCCTATACAAATATTTGTTAAACTCAAAATTTTACTAAATTTACCTATAGTACATAATTACACTATAATCTATAAATACGTCGTAACACTATATTATTAACGCAAAGTTAATATATACATAGGTAATAAATTCATTTAGACTATATACTCGTATATTGAAAACTAATTCTTCTCTTTACGCGGTCTCGTTTAATATTTAGTTTCGCGGTAACCGAGGTAACCGAATCTCATGACGAATATAAATCGACGGAATGTGGGGCAGATCGCGTTATTATCGGGTCGTATAAAAACGCATATAAATGCTTTTATAATAATATATAGAACGGTTTTAATATTATAACGGACTGGGAAACTTTATGTAAAATAAAATTATAAAAGTTTGCCCGTTAACGTTAAAGACGGATCGATTTATTTGGCTGTCAAAGTTTCAATAGTTTAATTATTATATTTTCGTACCTGAGGATTTGTTGGCCACCACGGTCGTGCCGACTGCTGGCGAATATGTTCTGGCCGGTACGGACCCCGTGGGCGGTCTACCCCGGTTGGGTAGCGTGGCAGACGATCCGGATGTAAATTGATTGGTCATGTAATACGGTTGTCCTGGTGCTCCGCCGTTGGTACATTTGCTCCCCTGCGTAACAAAAATGACATTTTTAGTAAGTCTTCTCGCCAAAAATAGATGTTTCATCGTCGTCATTCTTATTATTATTTTAACCTACGAATGTTATCGCAGATAAAATTAAATTTATAAAATCGACGAGTAAGAAATAACGTTTTCAACTACGAATTATATAAAAATTTCGTAATTTAAAAATTACATTATTGTACCGTGGGCGGATTAAAATTGATATTTTTATTTTTTTTTTTTTTTTTACACGTAGTATCTCTATAATTATTTAAAATATTAATATAATCTATTGTTCGGCAACACGGTGTTGTCGTCATAAAATAATAATATAAAATTATATCATTGCGGTGGAAAATTCGAATACGAGACGGCGATCGGAAAAAGTAAAAACCAGATACGTGAAATGACGTAATATCTGTTTATTCGGGTTAGTGCGGTCTGTGTATAATATTCGTATATGGAATATAATGTGGTAATGTGCTAATGTGGTATACGTTTAACCACATACCAATATATTATGATAAGTTTATTACCTATTACCAAATTGTACCGCGCGTCATCTATTATATACCGACGGTTTTATTTTCGTTAACGCGACAATAAACAAATCATTCGACCGCCTTCTCATCCTTGTAATATATACGCGAATGCTCATCGTATGATTAACGACGAGACACATGGTTAATTCTCCCGAGACGACATTCTGGCGTTTATATAATAATTGTATATTATTTTCATTCAACTTTTTCGCGTCATAGTTTTTTAAGGTTATATCATAATTTATAAAATTTCTGTTCGATAAATTCTCTCGTATCAAGTTTCAACGCTCGCGGATTTTTCACTTTTTTTTTTGTCTTTTTTCTTTATCCCGTTCGACGATACGATAATATTTCGTTTGTTCTTCGTGTAATACAATACGAACTATACCCGTTTTTATAAATATTTAATATTAAATACGTGTATTTGTATTCGAAAAATGCAAATCATTCGACGAGTTCGTGTCATAATAGTTAGACTATATTATAGCGTCTTTGTAAACCGTATGGCGGGAAGAAATAATATATCAAATATCGCGCGGCAAAACAGAAATATCAAAATACGTTGAAATTTATATATGACTTTACGATGTGACCTATCCCATGAATATATTATAATATTTTCACTTTTTATGTACAGTATATAATGTATACTATATAATATATATATATACTATTTATAGTGTTCGAAACGAAAATAATATTATCAATCGCGGATATTTCGCAGTGTTCCACTTGCGATGATATCGTATATTATTATGTTATTTCAGATTCCGAGCGAAGTAGAAAAATGTATTTGTTTTACAATGACGCGTGTGCTTTTATTTTTTCATTTTATGCATGAAGATATTTATTTTTTCTTCTGGGTAACCACTAACCATAACGGTTGAATTACCACGAACGGGGTATATCGTATATGCTTTCGGCAGAGAATTCCTACACACGTAGTAGTGGCACATTACTAGTTTTTTTTTTTTATTATTTTATCTCACTAATCCCGTATGTAGCAATGTACTCGTATAGTAAACTGTACATAATCAACTGACATCGACTCAGTATATTTTGTTGTACGACACGAGTGTATTGACATTATATTGTTTGTTGGAAAAATTAAGTCGTTTCGCGACTATAACGTATAAATTAATTATCTCTAGGTATACTGCTCGGCAATGTACGAGAGTTGTGAAAGGTAAAGGTAAACCGGACTCGTAACCGGAACGGATTATCAAAAACGACATTGGACCGCGCGCGTCTGGTATGTCAATTTAAACGGGTTAAACCGTAAAATCAAAGACTATATTATTATATTATAGTTTTGCGACTGTGTGTCTATATAAATACAGTTATTATATTTTAATCGAAACACGCGCACTTTAGCTTCGGGTGAGGTTAAAGTTTACGTATATTATGATTTTAGAGTTATGGGTCTTGGCTCACGGTTGATTAATAATTCTTCTTCTTCTCCTTCCCCCTTTTTCCCAACTTCGGCCAACCCAGTCCTCAACTTCCATTTGACACAATCTCTTACATCCTTTTCACACACATCAGCCATTTCCATATCTCATATTTCTCTCAACCACCTCTTCTCAGGTCGCCCACTTCCTCTCTTACAGTCTTACCCTTCATGTTCATGTTCTTAACTATTTTAACTGCCTCATCCACGTATCTCTTCTAAATCTATTCTCACGCAGTTTGTCTACTATTGAAGCCACTCTTATACTACCTCTTATTTATTCATTTCCTATTCTATCTTCTCTAGTAACTCCATTCATCCACCCCAACAATCTCATCTCTGCAACACTCATTTTTTGCTCCATTTATCCATTTATCCATCAATTACGTTTTTTATATACCTTATAACGTTCGAAATAACCTATAACATATTTTTAATGTGTAAATGTTATATTTAAATTTTAAACACGAGTAATTTTTAATAATTATAAATTTCGAAGTATTTTTATAGTATAATAATTTGTAATATTTATTTTTACGACTATTTGGAGAAAATTATATTGGTTTATGATTTATTTTCTAATTTTAACTTAAATTTTCATCTCAATTCCGATATGTTTTTTTCTAGTCTGCGCAATCGAATCTGCAGGTGTTTTTTAATAATATTATTATATAACTGTAAATAGGTTAAAACAAAAACCGCGGTAACATATTATATACTCGTTCATTATACGATAAAATATAGTTATATTATGTACTATGCGGAAATAGTTCTCTGGTCGAATCGCCCATTATTATATTATTATTTTTGTAACGAATTTTCGAAATTTCAAAACTAATCATATATAAAATATAACACGCGGCAGATATAATAACGATATTAAATCAACGGATTATATTCAATTTAAAATAAAAGTATATCCATAATTTGTAATATTTTCAATTAAAGGTATATTTACTATAATAACATAATATTATACGCTTATATTACGAGAGTAAATTAATCATCTTGCGTATATATATATATATGTAGCGCGGAAGAGCATTTATATATTATATAGGATTTTTCACTGGATCCATATCGCGATTACCGAACGGAAGGTGGTCTCGTGGAGATTATATATACGTATTATACTACCATGGTTAAGCTTTGGCGGCATATTAAGAACCGCAATCCTGTGCCCAGATTAACACTATTATATATATATATACGTTGAGTAATAGAATAGTTATATATATATATATATATATATTGTATAATTTCGTCTTTCGGGATTAATGTGTGCGCGAGCGTATTACGCAGCATCCGCAGTCTTCTCGGCCGATCGTGATGTGGCCTCTACCCTGGAAGGAAAACAATAACGACGCGGACGTTTTGTTTACGTGTATTTTTTTGCATATTTCTATAAAAAAAAAACCGTATATTTATTTTTTCGTCGGATTCAGTAAATATTATGCTTTAATGCGTATCAACGTAATAATGAACGGTCACCAAAATATTTTTATATACGTGGAAATCGTAACGCGTACTCTTGTTAAAACTCCCTCATAAATATAATTCGTTGAATGATACATCGTATTATGATATTTATTTACGAGTACATTATTATTGGGTCGAACGAAATATATTATTTTTCCTTTTCTTTTAATAACCGTTTTTAGATTAAAACGCGACTTTTATTCTAAATATACATCCAGAGACATTATTTAATATGTGTAGTATTGACTTTATACAGTATAGCGAAATATGTTAAAAAAAAAAAAGGAAGGAAAAAATAAATATATAACTCATAATATGGCTCGAAAATGGCGATAAACGAGTAAATATTATTTAATATTATCTATAGTCGTATTCGTTTTGCGACTTAATTATTTTTACCCGAATTCTCGTACAAAAATACTGCAGCACGTTATAACGTATGGAAATACGATATAAAATATTATAATATATTAAAAATATATCATATGGGGGTCGTTTATAACTATTCTCGAAACAATAAATAAAACCCTTCAAATAATAAATATTTAAATAAATATTAATTATTTTTTTTTATCGAAATTCAACCCTTTAAACGTATCATCGTCGATATTTATGATGGAATCACGCGCGTTCTACCATAATATAAAATAATATTTAATATTTATACATTTTTTTTTTTACTTTAAAACGTTTGCGCGAATTCGTTTTCCATTCGACGTAATTCACCTCGAGTTATATACGATAAATTGTATCATGAACTTGCGGTCCAGTTATTCGCGTCGTTATTATATTATATATTTATAAGAATCGGGCGATTTTCTTATTCGTTTCGCGCGCCGAACCAGACAAAATGGCGACACGAAACGTTTTGACGAGATTAATAAAATATAATTTATAATATAACTTATACGTGTTATTTAATATAATAAAATATCGTTCAAAATTCGTACTTGGTTTTTGTACTCACTAAACGTAGTCCGCGTTAAGTCACGTACGATATTAATTTTGTTTTGTTTTTACACTTTTATCGTAACGTGTAATTTTATATAATATAGGTCGTGTGTATATAGACGATGACCGCGTTGTATAGTTTCTCCTCCGAAGAGTTCCCCAACTGCGGGATTGAATTTGTCATGCTCAAATCGTTAGATATTAATGTATCCTATACCTACCTATCTAATATTTAGCGTTAGACTTAGAATCATAATTTTTTGTAAGTGGAATTATAATATATTATTATTTTTAATACGATTTAATAATTTTTTTTTTTTTAATAAAGTTATAGAGACAAATAATTATAGATTAGCTATTAATCCTTAACGAACAATTAATTTTTAAAAGTTTTGCGTCATTACAATGACCCTCCGGTCTGAAAGGGTTAACGTATATTTTGAAATGTCCACCCTATATATTTGTATTTTATACGGGTAAACTAAAAATTATTATTATTGTCAAAAACAATTGTTTGCGGTGACGTTCAAATAAAATATTTTAAAAGTCATCATTCTAAACACGGAAATTATTACGAACGCATACCTACTGTACTAAAGTATATAAGTATAATTATTTTATTTTTTACCTTATTATTGTTTTTTTAGTTTTTTTTTTTTAGAAAGGGGATAAAACCTTATAACGTATACAATAACAAAGTTGTGTTGTGAAGAATGAAAAAAAAAAATTCGATTAATTTTTTAACGGATAATAATGATATATTATTTAGGGTACATTTTTTTACAATTAAAACGCGCGTAACGTTTTTACGGTGTGTTATAAATTATTATATATAATTATATGCATAATATATACACGACGGCTACTTGATTGCGAAATAATTATCGTCGGACCGCGTGTTTTATTTCGTTATTTTTCTTTCACGCATATACGTACATATACAATTATATATTGTGTTGGTGTCTACCTAAATCAGTCTGTTTCGCGATTTATATATTGTAATGTTCGATGAAATTTGAATTTTTTTTTTTTAAAGAGAGAGAAAGAGAATAAACGGAATTTTCGGTCCATAAACACGGTAACATTGTAATATTATAACGCGGTATCCGTATATGTAATAAAATAATTAAAATAGGCGCAGTTTAGTTTTACAACTTACATACCCAAAGTCGAGACGCGGTTAAGACATTTTATATTTTCAAATAAAATCTCGCGACTTTCGTATTCCGCTCGGTATACACGCACGCCTTTATTATTTTATATTATATTATACGTTCTATATTTTTATATGTTGTATGAAAACGTTACATTGTATTATTTAATATAATATTATATATACGAGTATAGGTATATACTCGTATAAAACACATTGCATGGAACGTATTGCTGACCAAAAATTCAATTTTACACCGTCGGGTAACCGCGGTTGTTTATTATTTCGTTTACACATACCTAGGTGTAGGTATATATTATTATAGTACACGATATTCGTTGAAAATTCGAAAGGATTATTAAATAAAATTATATATGATATCATGTGCCGAATACTCAGACGTTATTATACTGGTGCTTATAACATAACATATATGAGGATATATTGAAAAATGATTAGGTAAATAATAATATATAATATACTCGCGCGGGATTATAATCTATAATACTCGCGTGAATAATACGCAAATTACATTTTCAGTGTAATGATGTGAATTGGTGTTTTAATATTTTATAATAATGATGAATAATAATACTCAAATTTTTACGCGATTTATTTAAAAAATTTCACTTGTAAAATTTTGAATATTAGTTTAATTATATTATAATATATTATACATTTATCGGGTGTATATTATACTATTATAACTTAGAAATGATTTAAAATTGTACGTGTATGTATTCTAAATTAAATTCAGTTAAAAAATTACAAACCACACGAATATTTCTCGACGTACGACGTCCGGTCCGTTTCACTTTCAAAATAATAATAACAATTTGACGGATGTATCGATCCGAGCACGACTTCCATCTATGTAAGTTAGGGTCGAAAAATATTTTGCGGGTCAGCTGTAGATACATGAGATTATAATTTATATTCCGTATCAAGTTAATATATTTCGTATATTATTATAATTTATAGTGTAGGTACGTATTATGCATGCGGATGAGAATTTCTTTGATTTTTAACACGTAACTTTTAAGTCGTACAGAAAAAAAATGGCTGTTGGCAGAAAATATTTCACACTGACTTTCATTTTCGGCGAATTAAAGCGAAAAATGTTATGTTATATATTTTCTGTGCCGATTGTCTAAACGAGACGTTTGACTAATAACACTGCAGACGTGTAAATGTAACGCATACCTACCTAATATACTTTCCAAGACGTCATACAAAAATTTAAAATTGATTAAAACTATAAATAACCGCACTGACAAGTAGTATATAATAAGTGTACTAAATATTCGACTATACGCAAAATCTCTAATATCAATTAATAACCATATAACAGGTCAATGTTTACGAAAATTGATGTTACTGTTGGCCGAGAAATAACCAAATTAATTATCCGTTTTTTTTTTTTTTTATTTTGTCAGAAAATTATACTATAAAATGCGTTTTATAACAAGTTTCATTTTGTTCGACCACAGTTACATAATATAAACCTCGAGCATAATAAAGATATTACAGGAAGTAGCTTTTTTTTTTTTTGGTTAAAAAGTGTATATACGCAAAAAGCAAATAACAATAGTATGATATCTTTTTTGTGAAAATTCAACGTAACGCGCATAACAGGTTTCACGTTATCAAAATTTATAATAAAAATACATTTCTTCGGTATATAAAGAAGAAACGATAATTATTCGATATTTTATTGTGAATTTTATAACATCCGTACGAACATCGCATCATTATAATAATATTATATACGAAACGAACGAAATTGAACTTGGAAAACAAATTTCTACGGAGAATATAATAATCACACTCTTAAAGATTTATTTGCGACGACGAGAAATATACATTCGATAGTAAGTAAGTAAAAAAAAAAAAAAATCACTATTTGTAATCGTCTTCTAAATATTCACGTTGCAGCGTTATACATATTATATAATATATAACACAACGCATATACGTTAATGTTTAAAAGTTTATAATATTATATAGTGTGTACATGTTTAATAGCATATATTATATAGTCGTTTTACGCGATATAACTATTAAAACTTTTAACGACATCGTGTAATATTACGTATATTATAATATGAGAACTACACGTTTTAAAACTCGACTCGACTATACGTAACGTATTATAATATGTACCTACAGGGTCGGACTGGGCCTCCACACTTCACGATTAAAAAATATTATATTGAATTTCTGATAATTTTAATTGTTATCTTATTAAAAAAAAAAAAAACAAAAAAAAAATAGAGGGAAGAGATAACAATTTTTAGTATAATTTAAGCGCTCTTTGGTCTCAGATTGGGCTTTTTTACGCCAATCCGACCCTGTATACTCGTATCTATATCCTATACGCGTACACAGAACGTAAATGATATTACGACGTATACCTTGCATATAATATTATTAAATCGTATATTATAATTTTAATTCAACTATTCTTTTCGCTAGTCCATTTATGTAAAACAAAGAGGCATTAATGAATAAATAACTTAAAAAAAAAAAGTAACCGCGGTATAATACTTATATATATATATAATATATTATGTATAATTATATATTTATATATAAATGTAGTTGTAAAAATAACGGTACGCGTTATTGTTTTCATTCGTTTTGAATTTTTACCGTATACAGGGTGTTTCACAAACAAATCGGTTTTCGATACGTAAATCCGATGCCATTTAGTTACCACTACGGGAGAGTGGAGTATACCGTGTGTTCAACGAATATATGAAAAAAATAAAACGATAATAATAATAAAATTATAAAATATAACTGATCTTTATGTATCTTCTTGTCTTATGTTATAACGAAGAAACAATAATTTCTCGTCGGACGTTTAATTTTTTTCCAGGAAGTAATTTACGATGTTTTAATTAGCCGTCTTCTAGTTTCGAGTAAATTTTATTTTGATATGTAACACCACCAGTATTATGTTATAGAGTTACATATTATTATCATATTATTATCATCGTTATCGTATACCGTAACCGTACTTCCTGTGTAAAACATAATGTGGCATAATGTGCACATTAATAATTAACATTTAACAACTACTGCACGTACATATTATTATTATTATTGTAATATAAATAATGACGCATTAAACGGATTTGCCTTTTATTATACGCGAGCGGTGAAGGGACGGGTGAAAATATAATATTATTATACAGTACCTATAACTGTATATATAATCTAACTGGATAAGATCGAACGTGCTTTTATTTTATACTTAATAGAAAAAAATGCAATTAAAAATCACAACGAATTATATAATAACTACAACTATATTAACTGATAAGAGGAGGAATTTGATTAATTTTCTCGTCTCGTTCAACGTTTGTATGTTATAATATTTATTTATTTTTATTTTATTTTTTTAATCGTTTAAATTCATCGTCTTTTTAAATAGATAGTTACGTTTATAATATATTTAATTACGAGATAATAATATAAATATTAACGTTTCAAACGTAATAAATACATAAAATGATAAAATAATTTGTGATATTTATATTATATCGTACGTTGCAGAACGATAAGAATTTAGAATCCATTTGATCATATCGAATTTTCTATTTTTTATAAATATATACCTACACATATCCGATATGTAAGAAATATTTTTTATTTTATTTTATTTTTTTACGTTACACGACACTTGATCCTACAAAATCCACCATACAGAATCTTGTGATATATACACATAACACTTTTTATGGAATAAGTTTTTTATTATATTTATACGTACAACTTACTATATGATGCTCGTACGTGTATTTTGTTTTTAACCCTCCTACATTTAATACCCGTGTATTGTGCGACAGACTATATATAAAGTGGGATGGATATAATTTTTTCCTCTTCGACAACCAATAAATATATTGAACAATAATAATTGCCTTCTGTAAACAATTCTTAAATTATTTACACTCTGGTTTTTTCTAAGTTTTTACACGTTTTCGTATTATTTGCGTCTCTCCGCAGCAAAACGTTTTGTCGGATCTGTGTTACAACCTGGGCTTAAAGTGGAAAGGAAGTTCTGCAGGGGGGACTCAAATACCATAGAAATTTTGAGCGTTCCATGTTTTTTTTTTTTTAAATGTAAAAACCATAAATTAACACAATTACAACACATTTACGAATAATATAAGTCCTACCTATAACCTAACCGATAGTGTGATAGAACCTTACAACAAAATATAATACGTATAAATACGTATTTTATATATTATTGTCTTTAGAAAACTTATCAAAAATCAAGATTTTTCCCAATGGGTGCATATAATTATAATAAAAAAAATAATTATCACTTTATTACTTTGTTATTGAGCGTTCCAGCGAACTTTTTTAAGTAGTTGATTAAAGGGGACGCTTTTTTTGTGCTGTCAGAGGTAGGAGGACTGAGTCCCCTTGCGTCCCCCTCACTTTAACCCCTCGTTACAAAAATCCGAAAACAGTTATCGGTAATAAATTATAGGTGATAAATTAATAAGCGATAACAAAATTCTGAATTTTTAAAATTGCTTTTATATTTTTTTAGTTTTTTTTTTTTTTTTTTATCGCGTTTATTACATAATACGTTTTTATAATTTTATTCAATTATTCATACATTTTTTTTTTTAAACCGGTATCAGGTTTAAATAAACACATACGAAACGAGCGTACGGATATATATTTATTACACAAAAGATATGAAAAAACTACATATACTTGTAATTATTGCAAAGAGGTGTTTAATTTAATAAGACACATAAAAAATCATTTAAATCAACATTACAATATTACATGTTCGTTTATTGAAAAAAAAAAAACGAATAGTTGTTGACATAACTGTTCATTTTTGTCACATGTAAAATTGCGAAATACTACTTAATTAGTTAATTATAAGTATACTTATTCGAGTTATTTGTAGTTTATTCTTTATTAATTAATTATACATATCTAGACAATGCAGTATATTTAAATCATGATGTAAAATACAAGAATAGTAAATAAATACCAAAATACTGTAATATTATGACGTTTGTTATCTTATATTTATAATTATAAATATTTTATAATTTATAATTATGTATTATGTTAATAAATATAACGTCAACAGTGGACAGTCCACCAAAGTGCATTACTTATCAGTTTATCCAACTATCGGATATTTATCACATGGATCCGACAAAGCAGAGACTTTCGTATTTATATAATATTATATATATTATGTTACTGTAAATATTCTAAATTTATTATATTAACCACTTATCCAGTTATTGTGAATAATAATCATCGACTCTGGTGAATGTAATACATTTTTCATATTTTTTTTTATAATATAATCATTCTAATTATTATATAAAATTAACACTGATCTTTGGTTAGTATGATAAATTACGTGCAATAATTGTGATTTTGACTTAGTATAGAATTTTTCCAGAAACCGCAATATCGACCGTCGAAGACAACATGGTAACATTAGGTATCCATTGCAACGAAGACGCTCCGTGTGTTTGCGAGGCTCAGGACAAATTTTGATTTAATAATATGTTATGATACGAATCGACGTTATATGTTTAAAACACGTTTTGTGAGCAATACGATTAATTTTTTTAATGTGATCAGAAATTATTGTTGTAGGTATGTACCTGGTTAGAGATATTTACCGTTCACAACGTTACCAGATGTACGTAAGTATAACGAACGAATCGAATATTTATATAATATATACCCTATTCTTATTATTGTTTTTACGTATTCCCAAGGTCCAGGCGGGTCAAAATTTTTATAATTTTATTCTTATATATTCCGTGATTCTAAAATATGTTAAACGAACTATATATCGTATGCGTAATGCGTATTATACACATAAAAGGCGAGAAAACCCGCTGTAAATGTAATATATCTTCGCTATATTATAACGAACCGCGTAAAAGCAGGCGTATGTTTTACGGTCGTACAATAGTAATGGAATTTAAAAAAACTCTAGTCCATATTTATATATCGGGTGTCCCACCAGCTAGATTTATCCCTGCAGTTATAACAACATTTGATCTATAATATAGATATTTATTTAAATTTTGATGCAAACGGTTAGCTATTACGTTATAAAATACGAGTATATAACGTTACACGTCCAGTGACAATAATACGGTTTTCGATTAATTAGGAATTATTCCATCAAATAAATTGTATTTAATCGTTGTAATTTAGCAATTCGATTGATAATCTGCAAACTAATTATAATATTAGTGTAGTTGGTATTATAACGAAAGAGAACAAACACAATATTAACGCGGATTATGAATTTATATATTATAAATATCTATTTTAATTGGATTTCAAAAATGCATATACCAAAATACTGGTATGTATACAATACTTTTTTATATAAATGAATAATATTGAACTATTAAAATTTTCAAAATAACTATAAAACTAGGTTATCTCTAAATTTTAATTAATATAAAAATAAAAATTTAATAAGAAAAAAATAACGAAAGATATAATAACGAAAAATATATGATTTGTTTATATATACATATGTATAAGTACGTATAAGTATTATATATGTTGTAAGAATAAAAAAGACCATGCTGATACTCCTGCCGCAGGGATATAAGTGTGCAAATCATAGTGTTTAATTTTAATTAGAATTTGAATGCAATGATAAACCATTGCATTCAAAAAACCATTCTGATCGAAGTTCAGTCAGATAACGAGGTATTGATTAATATATTGTAGTTTTTTCGTCGTTTTTTCTAACGCAAAGGGTCAATTTTGAGAAATTCAAAAAATGACCTAAATTAAGTACCAACAACATCCACTTTCTAATCGGAAACATATGCTGTATTCGTGAAAATCAGAGCATTATTTTGTGTAATAAAAGTGTTTTCATACTTCAAAAAAGAAAAAGAAAAACACACATCATTGTAAAACCAATATACATTCTTCGCTTCGCTCAGAATTTAAAATTGTTAAAATATTTTTATAGACTAAAAGTTATATTGACAAACACGGTTGTTCACCTTGTGTACATTTTATAATAATAATAATACATAATAATATACTTACGGTTAAATTTCGTTTTTATTTTTTTAAAAAACGATAAAATACGAGTAGGTTTGTTGTTTATAGAAAAAAATATATTATAATTTTACTCGTAGTTTTTTGCGTTATGCAGGTATAAAATTTAATATGTATATCGACGTAAGTACACACACACACACACACACACACACACACACACACACACAAGAAAGATGCAAAAAAAATGTCGTTTCGAAAAACCGGTACGGTCTACTTTCCAAAACGGGCGGAGATGAAAAATTACTCATCTGAAAGTAGCCGCAGCATCCTCTTGTAATGTACAAGAATAATAATATAATGTTATAATATTATAAATACTACGAATTTACGAGTATAATTTAGCGAGTTGTACACAAACAAATTCGTGTTAAGTTATAACACGAGAGACCGAACGCTTTCCGACGTTATATTATCAGTTTATCACATTTTACTATGAATAAAAATGGTAATTCACAGTTATAATAAATTATTGTATAAATAATGAATATGTATTGATCTTTCGATACAAATTAATACGAGGAGCGAAATACGTTTTTTTTTTTGTATTTCCATGAAAACACAATTATAGACGTCGTTTTTAATCATTTTATTTCTTATCTATACTCGTATTATAAATATTTGTTTATCGAATTTTTTCGTCGACGAGTTGTCAAATATTTAGATAATTTTTTTTTTTTTTTTTTACATCACAAGACTCGTTTGTTCAATTCCGCGTCTAATGATGTAAACGTTCCGCGTAATACGCGCCATGTGAGCATGTGACATTTCACACGCTCGCGTACATTTGTCGTGTGGTAATATTTAAAAAATTTTCACTGATATTTTCGTATTAAGCTATTTTTTTTCGTTCTCTAAATTTTGGAAATTATCATAACTAAACTCTAGACTCTATTATAGACCGAAGTGACGGACGGAAATCATTGTCAGGTTAGGGACCCGTGACCCGAACTCTCGTGGACGTAAAAAGCGTCCCCCGCTGCTCGCCAATTACATAAATTACGCGTATATAATACGAATAAAAAACACGTATTTATTTATATTGAAATATCGATTTATTTTATTTTTCAATCTGTAATACGTGCCCGGTTTTAAATTTTAATTATAAATGTATGACGTGTTACGTCGTGTCGTCGGTGAAAGCGATCTTTATACGCTCGTGTACGTACGATAATTAATAATTTTCCCGGGGAAAATAATTATTGAGAACGTCAAACGTCGGATCGTCCGACGGAACGCATACGCACACACAGGGCGATGGAAATAACATCATTATAGTAATATAATATACATATATTACACCTACGACGATTTTATATTATTTTTTCGTCTTATCATAATTATACCAGTCTCGATATCATTATATGCACATTTTTAAACGATTTTTTTTTTTTATCGTTTTTCAAAGTCCGATATCTGATCATGATAATATATTGGCGTTCGTTTTATCACGACTCGTCCGACGAGGCAACAGGTAGCCGCGTAATTCGATATCACGCTGTATACACGAGTATATTATAATGTACTAACAATAATTAATAATAATATTTACGTATATACAGAACAGACGAGTCCGCAGAGACGACGACCGCCCGTCGTTTATATAATATAATACATCATTGTTAGTATAAATATTAAAATAATCGTGTCCACGTTACACGTTACCGGGTATGCGGTATAGATGCGGTATGAAGTATGATACGATATTATAATATGAGTATCGGTTGCCTGCGCATACAATTTTCCCGTATGTAAACGTCGCGAGTACGTATATAATTTTAATAATAATAATACTAATACGCACTGTAACAATATTATTATACTAGCTATAACGACGATCGATTGTAAAATAATAAATAATTTATTTAATAATTAATATTGTTCGACGCGGGCGAAACGATAAATATTGTATTGTCAGATTGTTATGTTACGAAATCACTACTCGCGTATGGTTACAACGGTTACTGCGGTTTATAACATACCGTAATAATAATTATTATTATTATATATCAGGTAGGTAATATATGCGTACGTTCATTTTTGATATGTATACCAAACATAAATTAATAAATTATTGCACGTAACACGCATATAATAAACAACATAAAATAAAATATATACCGCGTGTATAACCAATATAATATGTAACGATTGTAACGTAACAATAATAATAAAATTCGTCAACTTGCACATTAACGTGTATCGGGATCGGGAGAGATAGAATTTTTTTTTTGCGTATATCTGCGAGCCATTTGAAAATGTATAAAAAAAATATGTAATCGAATTATCGTGCAATTTTCACGCGACTATTTTATACATTTATATACGTATAAAAAAAATATTATATAATATATTTAATAATATAAAATGCGGAACATTTGAAAAATTGATTTTTTTCTTTCTAATCGAAATAAAAGTTTTTGGAAATAATATCGTTCACACCGGTGTTAAAGACGAGATAAAATGAAAAATAAACGTTTGATAACTTCTAAATCGAGTAAAAAAAAAATGTTAATACTTATAGAATAAGCGGGAGATTAGATTTGAATTTTATACGGTAAAAACAAATTTTCTCGTTTTAACGCGTGACGACAGTGCGACACGTGAAATACGACGATACGAATAAATTTAAATCCGATGTCCGGTCTAAGTTTATTTTGAAGACTCGAAAACGTTGCCGACGAAAAATTGTACGCGAGGACGCGTTTTCCGAGGGACGAAACGTGAAAAATCAAACCGTCTTTTCCATATTTCTAGAATTGTATAAAAATATCGAAACAATATATTTAATCGATATAACAATTTTTTTTGTTCGTTTCGTCCGACAGCGATATTCATTTGAATTTTAAATGAAAATTAATTTGATTAATAAAACGATCAATTTGAATAATAAATATAGTTATTGAGTAATATTTCGTGTACATATAATATATTATACTTATATACATATGAATATATTTTATACGTTATACGGATGTAAGTACGCGATTTTAATTAAATTAAATTAACCTACGGTTTGTGTACACATGAAAATGGGTTAATTAGAGAAAATGAAAATTACTATATTTTTACGTCGTTCGTTACAAAAACTATAGAAGGCGTATACCGCACATATTATACCGTACGCGTGGTACATAAAATATAAATTATAATTAATTGTAAATACGATTTTTTTTTTTGTTTTTTTTAACGAAATAATTACACACATACACGTTATATTGAATAAATGATTATTTATGTCACCGTTAGAATTTCAAACGTTTTCGAAATATTTACTATCGTTTTTTATAATTCATACTAAATAAATATTTATGTAATGTACGTGTGTTACACGTGTAATATAATCATCGATAAACAAGATGGTAAATATATCAACAAATCATTAGTTATTTGATTAAAAAATATGTTTTTTTACTAGTTTATAATATACATTTTACCATATTAAAAAATAATAATGTGACGTCCATTTTTATTTTACGCCATAGGTATGAATGAATAGTTGTGTTGAAAAAATGAAAACCGAATGCTGATAGCAATAATATTATTATATTCTGCAGAGGCTCAAGTAGAAAAATTTAGGGTCGTTACGAAACTCATCACATAAATTTGTGTTCGTTGTAACGAATTATAAAAACTTACTTAGTTTTTTCAATATATATACACTTAAAACAATTATTTAAGGGTGTATTTGGAAACTGAGAGTATTGATCATCAGTGAACTCTTCACCTATAATTACATATGGGTATTTAATATTTATATTATATAGTTTGGGGTTGCTGCCACCTGACAAATCGTAAATTATTGTAAATTAATTTTTATAATATTATTTATAAATCGTCGGAAGTGAGAAAAATGAAAAAAAAAACAACTTTGTCCAATTGATTTATATAATTACTTACAATTTGTCCGACAAAGTCAATCGACTAAATTGGGAGGACGGTAATCTTCATGTACGTCGTGTGGTAATAATACGTATATATAAGTATTAATGTAACTATATGCAATTTTAATTTTCAATTTCATATAATTTGTAATTATTTATCGTTTAGCAAAAATTATTACTAATAGTAATATAGTAAGTACACGGGTAACGAACATTAAACAAAGTGGTCGCATACAAGCAGGAATTTTTCTAACTTTCGTTGGGCGTCATGTTCGCAGACCAATTTTATAGTACATGATAATATTATGCGTATACCTACGTGTATATTTAACTGTGGTATACAATTCGATACGCCTTTCTGAACAGTAACCGCGGTATACGCGATTATATTATGTGTTAAATAATAATATTTAATATACATATAATATAATATAATATATAATAATTTCGCGTAAAAAATATAGGCAAAACGCGTGACGAGCGAATTATCCCTGCCCGGGTCGTATATGCTATATATGTAATAATATAGAAAAAAGGGATATATCCGTTTTATATTTTATGGATTCGTTTTTATTTAAAAAGAAAAAACCATGATAAATAAAAGATGTTTGTGAATGTATATGTGTTATTTTTATATACGTATATACCGACAAAAATTGTTTTTAGACATTTGTTGTGACCCGAGAAAGGCTCAAAAAGTATAAATATCTTCTTTTTTTTTGTCTCGCTTTTGTCGCAAATTTTGTCAGTATATATAGCGACATTTGGATTTCGACCAAAATAACAATTATTACGATTGTGGTATAAAAAATAATTTTAAATTCAAGATGTCGTCCGCGGCAGTATAAAATTATATTATGTTTTCAGACTAATTGTAAATAGGAAATTGTGGTATTATATTATAATCCTCGGGTTCCTAAAATACATCTGTACATCTGTTTTGGTCATTCGTTTAGCAAAATTTAAATTAAAACCACAATGCGTAAGCGTTTAATTGTGTATAGGACCTATACTATAGGTATATAATGTAATAGTGGTATAAAATATTATATTTATATAATTTTAAATTTCGTCGTTTCCGTAGTCGAAATTTATCGTTCAAACTCGGTCTAATACCTTCAATAATTATAATATATAAATTACAAAGGTAATAATTAATATTTTATTGTAATAAATAATATAAAACACATCGGAAAACAAAAATGTTTTTGATCAATCCATAATACGCGTAGTAATAAAATAACAAATTATAAAACGTCATATTCCGTTAAAAAAAACCGCGAATGTGTAACAATAAAATATGCGGTATCACTTCGCAAATCGATCGTTATGAAATAATTAAATAATGTATAAATTACTGATTTTATTATGTTGTCGGGAATAATCGAATTTTTTAAATATATAAATTGCGTTTGGTTATATTGTTTAGTAATATAATTATATTATAATTTATGACAAAATCGAAAATGTCTTGTTTTTTTATAATTTTATAGTTTCGCCGTCAAGTGTTGATACTTATTATCTTGTAAAATATCGAGATTTCAGATAAACGATAGAGTTCCGATTTAAAATTTAATAATATTATAAAGTCGTCGAATGGTGAATGAATAATAATATAATATTATAAAATATTTCCATATAGGCATTATACGTATTATTATTATTATTATTATTATTATTATTATTATTATTATTATTATTATTATTATTATTATTATTATTATTATTATTACTGTTGTTATTATTATTATAGCAGAAATTTGCATTAAAATAGAGAAAAAATTTTTTTTAAAAAAAAAAACATAATAATACATTATTTAATTCGCCTTTCTCCTGGAAATAAAAATATAATATATTTTTACAATGACAAATGATATTATAATTATTAACTAACGATCCGTAAGACTTGGACAAAGACTCGCGGCTAACGCATATATTTATAATAATATTTTTATTTCAACCGCGAACGTGTATATTATTATACATTTTATTTGTAGTGTACAAACTGGTATAATTTTAAAACTTTTACTCGTTAAATTAACATTTTAAGTATAATATTATTATTATTATTACGGCGTGTGTCGCACACGAAGGATGGGCTTATGGTCATATGGTCTATTATAATATTATACGCCTATGGACTATTCAGTCACCGTGACGGAATCATAATTTTATATTGCCTACGACTCTATTGTTATTACTTGTAATAATTATTATCAATATTTTAATTTTTTTTTTTTTTTTGGTCGAGCCGTTTTTGTATAATCGAGTTTATATTTCAATTTAATAAATGGTTAAAATTTAATTCCCAACGGCCATGTTTGTGATTATATCTGCAAGAGTTTTCCGTAGGTATATATATAATATAATAACGTGTTTCCTACTGAATAAAACTTTTTAATAATACTTAAAAATTAATATTATGATAGTAATTTCACAAAACGACGTGTACTCGTGTTTCGAAACGTCGCGAGTACGAAACGACTTACAATATTTTGTCGTGATATCGTACGAGAGTATTATGCCGCGTTAAATTTATACTCTGATAAATTATTATTATTATTTTTTTTTTTTATAAAAATTAATACAAACGCTATATTATAATACGTCATAATATCGTTTTATGTATACGTACAAGTATACGGGGGAAACAAATTTCCAAATGATTAGATTGTCAGGAAAACGGACGAATAAAATTACTATACGGATAGCTCGAATTACTATCAGTTCGCTAGACTGAAAAACAAATTATTATAATCGTAAAATACATATTTTTTTTTTTTTTTTTTTATTTTATCGTCAGACTTTCTCGTTAACAGAAAAAAATAAATAAAAATGTCTGCGATTTATACTCGATTTAAAATTTAAATTTATGAATATACAAATTTTCAAACACAACGTCTCCCGTTTCAAAATAATATACCATTAATTATTATCAGTCATTAGTATATATTATAATAATTATTATTATTATAATTCGGGTTAATAATAGTTTGATCGTCGAAGAAATATAATATAAATATGTAATATGCACAAATAGTGCACATTATATTTAATATTTTATTAGTAGAACGTTGGTCGGACGAGGTTTTTTTTTGTTATAAAATATTACCGACACGAGATTGTAAAAAACGCGCGCGCGAGTTTATTTTTCCCTCCGGGCTAAGTACGCCTACACCGCAAAAAAGCGTTAATTCGCGATTGAAAACATATTCGCGAAATTTCAAATCGATATTTCGTATATTTTATCGTATACGTAATATATAGTAGTTAAATTCTCTACGGTTTCGCAGAGTATCATTGTCCAATATTGCGAAAGTCATACCTCCGATAGTGATCAAAATTTTCAACCGGCACAAAGGATTCCTATGGTCCTCGTAGTCATTCGCTAATTATTATTATTAATATTGTTAATCGCGTTGTATACAAATATTCAAACGATTAGGGAACTTGTCCAACGACTAAACGACATTTTGTACATAAATTATATTATTAATATGTATACAATGTGCTCGCGGTACAATGCAATAGATGCGTTATAAATTTATCTCCATACCTATATTACCTATATCAAAGTTTTCAATAACTATAATAATAAGGGACGTTGGATGCTCTATTGTGGTTACCGGTTACCGGTTAGCGTATAAATATTACATAGTACCGCGTTATTGGTATATTATACGTATATATCTAGACGATTCGGTTTTATATCACGAAACTTTAAACGCAAATACTGCTGTAAATAATAAATACGCATAGAACGATGGAATTATTGGAGCGATGCGTGTTATAATTTTAAAACAATTTCTAATTTATTTTATAAAATACCGTATAAAATTGTATATTTATAAAAATTTAAATGTTCGGGTTTGAATTCAAAGAAAAAAAACTCCACCGTAATAATTATTATAACACTGTGAGTTATGTTATAGGTATTAATTAAAAGTTTTTAATTTGATGTAAATCATTATAAAAAAAAAAAAGTATATCGAAACTTTTATGCTATCATTTTATCTGGGTATATTTTTTTCTAAACTCAATAATAACAGAAAGACAGAAATTATTTTCAAATAAAAAAAAAAAAACATTTAAAGATATTTTACAGGAAAAAAATATACAGTCAGCAGCATTATTAAATATACTTTTTAACAAAACTGAATTGTAATAATATTTCTTAGTATAAGAAAAACAAATATTTTTTTTTTTTTTTTGTAAAAGTATGGTTATGAACGAATTCATAAATAATATTACCAATCATTTGTAATACATTATATAAATTTTTATCGCAACAACGTTGTATTATCGTACATAAGAAAATTTATGTTTGCAGGTCAGCGCATTTTATATTTTTATCTAACACGATTATTATTATTTTATTCGTATTGTGTAATATTGCGAATTTCGAACGTAACGTATCAAAAACGAAAAACTTACGCTCTCCGAATAATTAAATTTCTACCTTGAGATGTTTGGTTAGAGCGCATAAAAATTAAACCTCAATCATAGTAATGAATTTGATTTCACTTATAACACTACCTATGTGTAGTTTTAAAAGTCGCCATAATCCTTTCGGATGATATTGCCCTCGGTCCTCAGAAGGTATTAAATTATTATTTTCTGTACCGTGTTGATTTATAAGTTGATAACTTATATACCGTGCAATCTTTACTGTTAACCATATTTTTATATACAGTTTATTGAATCTATTTTTAATTTTATCAAAAAAAAGTTATTATAAAATAATGATATCTTATATTTTACGATAAATCTGTTTTCCACAATAATACGATGGAATTCCTGCGAACGTAATAATATTTGCGTTTTTCTGTTAATCAATAACACGTGTACATTAGGTACACCTACGAAACCTAACCTCGAAAAATGTAATATCGAACTCGCACGGTCGAATTATTATTCGAAGCTTGACTTTATTTTTCGTTAATCCTGCAGCGCGTGAAAGGTTCGAATCCCCGAGAAAATAATATCACGATTAAATATTGGAATATAGTCGGGAGGAGAAATGTGTTTTCGATTGAAAATTAATAAAATCATTTAAAATAAAACGCACACGTGTCTACTGATACGGAACGACACGTTAAAATACGTAATTTTATATTACGGACATCATATAATATTTATGCGTATTTCAAAAGATAATATTATTATTATTGATTTATGCCTAGGTATATATACGTTATATATTTTACTCGCACGTTTCCGACAAATGATTCGATTATAAAGTCAATTTTATGATATTGCGTTGCCTCTATATAAATATTATGTTAATTGGTGATCGATCAGATTTTATATTTATATTTCTCTCTATAAAAAAAAAAATTTTTTTTTTTTAAATTACATTATTATTACGCCCTGAAATAACTAATAATATATACAATAATAATTAAAATTTATAAACTATATATTCGGCTGTTGAAAGAGGTGTCGAGGGATAGTAGTAACCCTTAAAATATTTTTTCTATCTGGGTCATCATGGTATTTCTGTCCCTTCAAAATATTATAAAATATTATTATTAAATTGCGATAAAAAAAAAATAAATAAAAAATAGAATTTGGAAAATATAATATTATTATCTAAAATTTTGCCTCTGCTCCCTCTTAAATAGTCTATTTGCGATTGTATATTACATGCCAGCAATTATTGAAATAATTATGTCGCAAAATATAATATTTGATTAAAAATTGTATCCTCACATTTACATT
This sequence comes from Tetraneura akinire, assembly GCA_021307375.1. Lineage (NCBI taxonomy): Eukaryota > Metazoa > Arthropoda > Insecta > Hemiptera > Aphididae > Tetraneura > Tetraneura akinire. The sequence continues at coordinate 347,748 of JAIUCT010000133.1, read as the reverse complement.
ATATTTTTACATCGTAATGTAATATCGTCACAGTTTGTTATCATAATATTATTTATCATTATACGGGATCGTGTGACTCACGTAGACGACACGCGGAAATCAAAAACAGCGGACGAACTATAAACACATCACATTATTATTATTATTATTATTATAATTTATAATACACGCGTGTACATAATATTATATTACATTGTAACAGTTTTCATTTGGAAACGGTCGCGAAACGAATTTAAACTTTAGCGACTTGATTAACGATCTTTTTCCCGCGAAACGTCACACATTATATTATGAATTTTTTTTTTTGTTTTTTTATTCTCTCGCAAAAAGAATATTTCATCGCGGCATCCGAGAAATAAAGTAAATATAATAAAAGGTATACGTCGGACCAGAGGAAAAAAGAAGAAGAAAAAGACGTTCACAAATAATGGCTTCACGTGACGGGTGGTTTTGCAAAGTGGGGGGAAAAAAACCGTATAATATCGTATTTTATATAAATCGCGCGATATTATAAAATATATTTGAAATTCTCCTTTTGCCCATAATATTATCATCGTGTCCAACGGAGTGCACTGTATTTTAAAATTAAACTATACTTTTGTACCGTATTATTTATAATTTTCATATTACATCTAATCTATATGTTTCAGACGCGTTTGTCTCGCCGTTATTAATTTTTAAGGGTTAGACCCAAAAAGAATCGTCCGGGAGCCGATTAAACCGTGTACGGGTCGTCTCTTATCGAAACGTTATCAAGTTTCACAGCCAAGAATTCGATAATGAAAACGAAATCGTGCGTAAATTATATGTTACGATAAGTTACGGGCGTGTCGACCCCGATTGGAGAATTTTCTAGAATTTTTCTATACCTAAAAATTTCGTTCCGGACGCTTTTCATTTTACATCATACCGTTTTTATTTATTCGTATTATAAATCGAAAATTGAAGAAAAAAAATTATTTTAATAATAATATCGAATAAACGTGCGTTTTAGAAGTAATATTATTTATCGTATGTGAAACAATACAATAAGACAATACAAGCAGTGGAGAAACGAGCAGACAGTATGTAAAAATTGTTTCGTACGATTATACACGAGTAAAAACATACAATATTAATATTTAAACATAACCTCATATTTATACCGAAACGCGCGTAAAATAAAATATAAATCTTTTATAAATTTCAAGTGAAATTTTAAATTTCGAATATTCTCGAGTCAAGTATATTATGATATACGACTTAAATTCAAAACGTGAAACATAATCTCGGACAATTATCTATAATATGAATATATATTTTCCTTTTTCACAGACGGTATACGCGGTATATTGTTTAAAAATCGATGAAGACGCTCGCGTAATATTTTACAAAGTCAAGATCACACGAGGGGCACGTGGAAACTCATAAATCGAGTCTTGAGTCGCCTCGAGTCTTAACGTGTTATTAACATGTGCGCGTGTATAAACGGGGACACGCGGTCCAGCGATATTAAAATATATATTAGTATATTATTATACCTGCATACAAAGTGCATTATACAGTGCGTTTAAATATGATAATAATATAATGTACGGGTGAAAGTGTGAAATGCATTTGTTTATTATTTAATCGAATTTCTACAAAATTCAAAAAAAAAATTATTTATACGAATATTCTATAATATTATACGCTGATATTATGCGGTAATCGCGAATAACAATTTTCGTTTTGTGCAAGGGTTAAAATACTAACAAAACATAAATGAGTTCCAAGTGTACCTATATAATATACAATATATAGGTACTTTCATCGGTATTCGACGAGCGCTCTGTATACATAACCAAAAATGGTACGTCATAATAACATTTAATAATATATACATATAGGTACCTATAAACGTAAAATATAAGCATTAAGTTCGAGACATTTGAGAGGTCTCCTCGGAGTCGTGTTGGTGTGGAATTAAGGGTTTAACTTTACAAGTGCGTTTTGCATAATATATATATATATATATTTATATTATATTTATAAAATACTGGATGAAACGCATGAATAATATTTAGGGTGGTTCTACAGTATAAATATTATACAATGCGCGTGCGTTTCGAGGAAACGTCTAAGATCGCCGTTTTTTGCGGTTGAAACTATAAATATACGATATAATATACAAGCTATAGATTCGCTGTTTTTCAGACGTAAAAATTTACGCGATTTTCGACCGTATACGTCTAGGAGATCGCGGAGATATAGGTTAGGTTCATATATTATTAATATTATAATGTCAAGGGGGAAAAGAAAAACGAAAGGAACGCGCGACTTTCGTCTACTCTACACACATGAAACCGGAAACATCTGGTCTTCGTTGTGTCGTGATGCAGCGACCACTACCGCGGTATACTATACGTCGTATAATACACATAATAATATAATATACATTAGGTACACGCGTTTTGTGTATTTACTCATATTATAAACGATAATATATTATATTAAACGAGTTAATTTCATATATTTTTTTTATATACGACCGCGATAATTTATACACTTATCTACCTACTTTTTTTTTTCATTTTTGCGATCGTTATAAACATTACATATTTATATTTAGTACTCGCACGCTACAGAAATTTTCAGTAGGTATCTTTTTTCTTAAAAAAAAAAAATAAAAAATAATTCTGTTTCGTATATATATACGGATCATCTAACTTTTATGATGCTAGTTATTTTAACTGATTTATTATTAAATGGAGGAAAAAAAAATATTATCACGCGGCGGATGTCCGTGTCTGTTGCATACGAATGTTACGTCGGCGTGCGCGCGTGATAAGTATAACGTTATATAAACGCAATTTTATTCTATTACACGAAAATTGCGAGGGAAAATAATTTTAAGTGATGTACGTATATATATATAAAAGTTTTAATTCCGGTCGTGCACGCGACTAAAAATACGGTTTCTTCTATATATTATAAACTATCGGGTCGAAATCACATTGACGTACGTAAGGGATCGTATCTAAGTGATTAGAACGTATAAGGGATTTATATATTGAGTATAATATAATAATATAAACGAACCACACGCGTATGTTTAATCGCGTTAAATGAATTATATACGATTAAATTCGAGTTTTAAGCGTTATACCGTCGACTATATACGAAATCGCCTAAAGCCTAAACGAAATCATGAAATAATGTTATTATAATAATAATGTATTATAATACTAATACGCTTACAAAAAAAAATTAATCTCGTATATAAGAATAAAATTTGAATTCTTATTTTTTTGCGGTCGGATGGTAACATTTTTCACTTTGTACACCGTATAGTGCGTACGTTTATTTTATAGTTGGAGAACCGAACGAATTCGGTAATATCTATAAACTATATATTATGTTTGCTTATGTAGATATACCATATACCGTAAAACTTCTACCATAATATTATACGCGTACCGCAGTTGTATACGCGTGGGTACTTGTCCGATCTCCGATGAATTTATTCTAGAGAGCGGACGAGTGGAAGACACAGGAACCGATGAGGATCGTATATTTAATTATAATTATTATAAATCAGACACTACGCATTGGTTTGTATACACAGTGTTACGACGTGATAGATACGTTTGTAGACCTAAGTCAATATAATATAAATATTATAATTACGTATCGCCGTGACCGCATAATGATTTACTTATATTACATAACGAATTGAATCTAACCTATCCATATATATATAAATATGATATACTTTTTTTATTCTTTTTAAATGTTAAAAACCGTTTGAAGATTACGCGAAAAAGTGTATACGTCGTTATAATTTTATATGTCATTATTTTATTCGGCACTTGGAAAAAAACCACAAGTAGGTACTCATAATTATATTTATACAATTTGGTATATAGTCGCCACAAAAATCATTGACACGAATCAATAATAATATTTCGCCTCGATCTCGTTATATAGACGGACGATATAATATTGTTATTCTTTGATGTTTTCTCTCGTTAAAACAAAAACGGTTCAGCTCTTCAGCTTTACCCCGCTTTAAGCCACAGATCGAGCGGAATTGTTGTTAAGCGTTGGTGATACGACCAAAAGATAATAATAATCGTATATGTATACAAAACGAATCCGACTGTTAATTTTTCTTTTATTATTATTATTATTATTATTATTATTCGGTCATGCCCGGCAAAACGAGCAAACGATATTATTGTGTTATTATGTATAAAATTTAAATTCGTTATACGTACTAAACCCATCGTTATAATAATCTTATTATTATAATATTGTTACGCGTGTTTATAACATAATATCGTTTTCACATTTTTTTTTCTTTCTTTCCATATAGGTACTTCTCGTCGCGTCGCACACCGAATTCCGTCCTTTTATATATTACATATTTATTATTTATACATAGGATTATTTTTGATATTCCGATTATTATGTAACGTTTAATTTACAAATTCAATATAATAAACTTAACGTGAACGGTACATTATAATAATAATATTTCTGTACCGCAATGGAAAGCGAAATTTTCATCACGTTCGCCGATAAATACAAATCAGATACCGAGAAAATCCAGCGCCAAATCCATTTCAATATTCACTTTAAAAAATACTACGCTACAGTTCGATTTTATTCAAACCCGCAATTGAAATTTGAAAATGTCACGAAGGCTCAACTCCTAAATATTACGTTTCAGCACTTTTTATATATTTGTCGCGTATTTGTTTTTCCCGCGAATCATCGTCTTCCGAATTCGCGTCGAAAAATCGTTTAGTCGTTTCATTAATTCTTCGTGCCCTCGATAAAAAAAATAAAAATAAATACTTACGTAAATGAATTTAAATAATAAATTCGAATTATACTATGTAAGTTTTTTTATTATTATTTATTATAATAGAATGAATTATTGCATACGCGCGCGCGGTATTTAAATTAAAATTTATTATTCATATTAAAAATTGAAATTCACATTTGACATTCGTGTTTTAATTTTCAAGTATATATTATTAATATTGTTAGGTTATGTTTAATGTACACGTTAAAAAAAAAAATTATACATTTTTTAACTACGTTGTATAAAATTTATAGGTATTATTTTCGCGTATTTGACACGCGGTATAATATTTTGTAATTGTCGTTAATCGATTACAACTACGGGTTATCAATCTACATTCTGCGTGAGCGTCGTGTCGTCATGATATGAATATTTATTAATGATAATAATAATAATAATAAGACTCGGCTAGTGGCTACAAATTTATAAAATAATCGATATCTATTTATATGCCTTTTGGCTAATCTAAATGTATTATTGTACGGATAGTAGTATATAAAAAAAATTATAATTCATAACTCATTACAAATTTAAATTTGATTTTTTATTCAAAAAAAAAACTAAATTTCGTATGCAGGAAAGCCATGTATTTCATTTCATTTAAACGTATTCCACTTAAACGTTTACTCTATACTTACCGTGAAAAATTAATATACTTGCATTATTTTTATCTTTTAAATTTTAAGTATATACTCGTATTACGAAACTTTAATTTTTCTTATTATTTTCCATTGTGTATTCATGCGTAGTTATGAACCTTTTAAAAGTTGTTGGCTGGAGGACAGTAGGTACCTTATTTATAGCAAACGTGCTATAGTTTTTGAAATTTTAAAATATTCATAAATTATTACACGAATTTCGTAACGAAAAACGAAAATTAAAAATAGAATTCAGGAAAATTAATTTTGTAATTTTTCTTGTTCGAGATATAAAAAAAAATTTTTTTTGGAATTTATTTAATCCAAAAAAAGAAATACGTATTTATATATAAATATATATATTTATACGTCATTATAATATCATTAATATGATTTTTCATATTTTTCATAGGTATATACGTGATAAGTTTTCAAAAATTCTTAAAATGGGTAAGAATAGTTATGAAATATGATAAATACGGTATATTTTAACGCGGTAAAGACCTAAAACGACGTTAACACTGTTAAAGACCCTATAAGGTAATACATATTACAATATTTATGTATATTATTACAATATAATATAATGTTTCGAAATTTTTCTTATACCAAACGAAACCTATAACTTGTAACTATATTTTACATACAGAATAAAATATTATCGTGTATGACTTGATATATGATAAAATAAATAATAAATTAAAACGTTATAATCTTTTGAAAAAAGACAAATTACGAAAGTTAACGTTTTACTTCTCTCAATAACGTCTTATTATAATATTATATCCATCATTTTAAAATAAAATATATACACGTTATTATTTGTATAGAAATTAACAATAATATGATAGATTCGTTTATTTTTTGGAAATGACATCATCACACGACGCGTATAAAATATTCCCATCGAGTCGACCTATTTAAATTTTGTTTTTTTCATACCTTTGCACCTATTACTAATCGGTTATTAAAAATATCGTTAAAACGTGGTCGAAAATCGTAATGTAAGTGAAAAACGTTTTTTTTTCGTATATAATTTATTATTAATCGCGATAACGAACGACCGAACGGATTAGCACGTATACGTAATAAAAAAATAAATAAATAAATAAAAATATTATTGTATAAGATAATATAAAAGCGCGGAAGAACTGGTGCGGAATAACATATTGTTATACAAAATGATAAATTAACTAGCGCAATAGTGCATAATATAGCAAGTATAATAATAATAATAATGTTACGATGATACATCAACCATGGTTGCTACAGACATATATAATATGGTTAAAACCGTTTACCATAAAAATAAATTATACCACCTATATAATATTATTATTATAAATAATAAAAAACAGAAAGTAACGTGCGTTTGTTTATTTTTCCATTACGTCTATTTTTTTTTTTTTCATATCCACTGAGAAAGTCTAATGTAATTATTCATATTTTTAGGTGAAACGATGTAAGTGCATACAATACAATATTGAATATATTATTATATTATATAGGTAAGTACGTATACGAACATTATCGTATTACAAAATATAATATTTTACGCGAAGTGCGCTATCATATTATATTTTTATTTTTGCGTATACCATTTATAAAACACGATAATATAATATTCAATCGATTTTCGCGCACGCGATAAAAACATTATACCTTATCATTATTACAATATAATATATTATTATTTATTATATACGCGATTCACGATCACGCGCGTTTTATAATAATATAAAATATTAATATAAAAATTAAACGTTTTCGGTATAATAATAATAATATGTAATTATTATATTATTATAATGGATACAGTCGGCGTGTATATGGAAAAAGGGTTAAGCGAATTATATTCGACGACGGCGATGATTATGGTATTATTTTAATATACGGATTTACTATAGGTAGGTATTTAATCGGACGATGATAATTTAGATATTTCATTATCATTATAATATCATTATTCTGTTCTGTGATAATATTAGGGACGGCGGACGGGTCGGTTGTTCCAGTTTTCCCTTCTTCGGTTCCATCGGTTCTATTATCATTAATATTATCGGTACCGATTCTTCTTTTTTGTGATTACACTGATTTTAATTGATAACTATAATAACTGATAATAAATAAAACCATTATTTGTTTTTGTATGAGAACTAATATAAACAAACAACTATTATTTTTTTGTGAGTTTTAAATTTACAATTTCTTTTGATTTTTAATTGTTCACATATAATCACTGTGTACAAACTTAACTTATCACGTAATTAATTTGTTTATATTTTATTAAATGTTTAATAAAAATAACTGGTACCGGGTAATGAACTATGGAGAACCGGACCATCCCTTTTTTATTATTCGTGAGATATATATATAATATATTATAGGTATAATGTATAATAATCCGGTTTGAAGGACGCGAGAAGAAAACAATAATTTCGAACTCGCATTTCGCTATAGGGAACTTAATAATTATTATGTTATAATCGAAATAATAACATAATATCATTTACAATATGTCGGTCAAACGAGACGGACTCATTATAAATTATACGATTTATTATTATTTCAATATTTATCGAACAATTGTGTGGTCGTGTGTTTTTGGCATAACGTTTATTATACGTATTATATATTATAATATCGTGAAATATATTATATGCGTATCAGGACGATGGGAATTTTGCATGTCTATTATATATTTATACATCCGATATATTATATTCGAAATATTATAATCCGATGGCCGACCGTATAATAATTTACTAATTTGTACCGGGTACACAACTTACGCCAGAGCACATATTATAATATTACTTTCGGTATTAAAATTATCGTAATACAATTATTATAATATTATTATGTACACGAATCGACCAATTTTCAGTTCAGTTGCTACCAACACAGCGCGCTTAGTTTATGACGCATACTATATATATATTGTTTTACTACTTATACATATTATCAAAATATTATTATTATTATTATTATTATTATTATTATTATTATTATTATTAT